>JAOTQE010101996.1:0-13838 GCA_025631205.1 Nesometra sesokonis
GATCTACCATGTTAAATTACTAGGGAGATCTATCTAGCAACACAGAGAACTACCTAGTAAGGTAGTATATAATTACCGTGCCTGTTTAAGGTTTATTCTAAACAATGGCTGTATTTTCCTATGTATACTTGTAGAGAATATCTGACCATCCTTGGTAATGTCTCTTGATATGGTAGTTTTTATAGGGTTAACCCTGTTAACTACCTATATCTACCTTGTTACTACCTTTATCTACCATGTTAACAGAGTTATTTTTTTCAAAGGGATATAAACCCTGGACTAAAGCATTCTAAATTTTGTTAGGTCCGCGCGAAGCGGACCTTAGGTTTTCACTCATTTCTTGTTTGCCAAGGAACCAGGTTTATGGATAGTCCAGGATCAAATAGTGCTGATCTAAGGTTAGTCCTGGACTAACTTTAGAGAATACCAACCTGTATGTTTGTATTTCTTGTTTGTGTGAAAGAAACAATTATTAAATTATGTCTGTATTTTTAATCCAATGTTGTCTTAAAAAATATTCTATGTTGCCCATTATGGCATGTTTATATGAAAGTAGGAATAAACCCACCCCTGTATAAAGCCACCCAACAATGGATTAATCAATTGTAAGATAGGGGTGGTCAATGAGGTGTTTGTATTAATATTAATTGTAATAATTTTTTATTAATCGTAGTTGTTATTAATCATATTTTATGTTAAAATAAATATAAACATTTAGTAAATAAGTAAATATTTTTACATAAGTAAAAATATAAGTCAGTGAGTAATTGATAAAGTATCTATAAAGGAAAATAATATACTGAAAAAATGCACACCCAGTTTCTAATTTATAATGCATAAAAGCTGATGACACAAAGACGTTCATAGCAAATCCATTTATAGCATTACAGCAGAAACCTATTGTAGACCACATCAAGACAAACATCCCGTTGTCCACCCCTATCTTATAATGGATTAATCCATTGTTCGGTAGCTTTATACAGGGGTGGCTTTGTAGAGGGATGGCTTTATTCCGATTTCCGTTTATATTGTCTGCAAGAGCCACATTTGGTCACTTCTGAATTTTTCAGTCCAATGTATATTAGTCCTTTAACTCTTTGACGTCCAGCCCCGTATTCCATACGGGCTAATTTAATGTTCCAGGTGACCAGGTCAGTATACGGTACAGGCTGGACTTTCCTCTAGTTTTAGTAATAATACTGCACTTTTTTTAGTGATTAATTTGGGGGAATTCTCTATTGTTGACATAGTGGCATGTAATGAAACAAAGTGATGCATTGAATTACCATAGCAGATTAGGGCAGCAGAGATGAAAGTTTTACAAATACCCCCAAGGGGCCTGAGACACCTGAAACAGAACTTTTCGGGCCTCAAAGAGTTTATATGATTGTTTTCTGATAAATTTGGATAGACTGAAGCATTGAATATTTTGCATTCTCAACACATGTAAAACTTATTTAAAGTGCATATATAACTTTAAATGCTTTCTACCTCAATAAGATAAAGCATACCTATGTATGTATTTTCTTTCAGATATGTCCGACAGAAATGGGATTCTCAGCGTTCCCTACGTTTTAATCAAGATGCACAGAGGCAGGATGGTAAGATTGTGTGCTACAATACAATATATATATATAGCTAATAAACATTGGTCTAGTTCAGGTGCGGATTGCTATAAAGCGGTCTTTAGACAGTCTTAACCTTAAGACCGTCTATAATTGTGGTCACGCATGGTCTTTAATTATAGACCATTGCTATACCGCAGTCTTAGCAGCTAGCAGTCTTAAATATTAAAGCCTGCTCATGGAGGAGGCTATAAATGGCCTTAAATCACTTACAATGTGGCATCAGCATTGTTTTACCTTGAATTGCCTGTTTTATTAAATTGTTATAGCTATAACTGTTTAAACATACACCATTATGAAATTAAAACTCGTATAACATTTTCGTAAAAATTCAAACGTGATGTGGCACAAAAAATACCTAAAATAGGGCCATCAGTTACTATTACTATGGAGTGTTTGTTTGAGATTCAATACTCAACACAGTCTTAGGAAAGACTGTTTTATAGCAATGGTCTAACGGCTTTAGTCTGTAAGTTACGACCGTCAGTTAAGCCCGTTTTATAGCAGTCTGCCCCAGGGCTTGATTTATCTTTTTCTTGTGACTAGCCCACTGGGTTAGTTATTTGTGGCTTTGAAAATAACATGTTTTATCATGAACTAGAATGTATGGCATCTGTGTAGTATATGCCTGAACAAGTGCAGGAAATATATATTTATTCATTAAATAAAATACTGTATTTTTGCAATTACTTTTTAGATAAGAGACGGATGAATGAATTGATAAACCATCTAGTCAAACAACGTTTGCCTCCATCTGACAAAGCTGACAAATGCAAAAATAAAGAGGTACGCCTACTATACTGTATTATGTTCAACCATTTATATTTATTTATTTCCACTTATTTATGCATTGCCAATGTTGAAATGAATTGCATTTATCACACCATACTTTACATGCTCTCAAATTATACATTATTATAAATTGAACATTCAGTGGTGTCATGTATGTTGATTTACTTTCTGGATGAAATTAATATACAGTAATACTGTATTTTCAATTTGTTCAGAGGATTTATTAGTGAAAACTTTATTTGCTATAGTGCTATACCTTCGATATTTTATATTCTTATTACGCTCATAAGTCAGGCAAAAACAAGGGGAAAATGGATAAAGAACATGGTAGTAAAAAAAAAACGTAAACTGCTGTGAACAGATTTGTTTTAGCTATGCTTCTTTATAGAGTATGTTTACAATCAGGGACAGATCCACAATCGTGTGAAAGAGGGGGAAAAAATTCACGCCCGGGTGGGCGGGTCCAGTGTTAACAAGAAAAAAAAATTCTTTGTGTGTATTTTGACTATTTTAAGCTGCAGTTGTGTACAGTTTGCATGCATATTCTATTGAGGGAACATTTTAAAGGCATCGAATGTAATATAAGGGGGTGCACACAAATTTTTGACGATATTAGAGGGCCGTGCGCCAGATGTGCTCCCATCTAAATCCACCCCTGATAATGATTTTATACAGTACAGTATATTATTGGAATTTACTAAACCCAGCTAGAGTGAAGAATATTAAAGCTGAATTAATGTTGTATTTTTTCAGTATGCTGGAGGAATATTCAGTAGACTTGAGGTGCAATTTAGGAACAACTATCAAATGAACAAACCAAGTTCTTTACAGCCTATACAAAAGTAAGTACAATTAACTAAATCAGACTTCATCTACTCTTTCAATGAACATTCAAAGTTCTTTACAACTGATACAAAATGAAATACACTACCACAACCTGGCAATTGATATATGTGAGGTCTCACCACAAAATGGGTCACATCGTAGGTGAGAGGTTAAATTGAGATAATAACCAAATAGATTTGAAGTCAAATATAAAAAAAGGAGTTTTATGGTACATATACTTCACTACAGTATATTTTTAGGTCATTTTCCATGCAGGAAAGTGTCCTTGCCAATCTTCTGAGATTTATAGTCTTTTGTTTATTTTTCAATTGATTTATGGCCGATTTTCTCAAAACTGTGTTTCCATACATGAACATTTCAAATGCTCATATCTGTTCAAATCTTTTATTTTACTTATCCAATGAATGCCATTTGAAAATTAGCGTTTATATTTTGGTCTGTTATAAGGTACATAAATCGGTTTCGGATTTTCCTACAATGAGACTCATTTTGTGTTGTGCAGATTTCCAACCCCAGGGTCATTGTTCAAGAACCCCCTGGTATCAAATGGCTACCAGAAAATTGCTGAGATTGCTATTTGGTCATCCCAGGAGAGTCTCATTCCAATTGGCTTTGTTCTACAGAAACTGGGGATAATATAGATTGGTGTTGTAGCTTAAGGCCAGACTTTTTTTATACTTTGTTTTGCAAACCCGCCGATGCCGAAAATTCAAATTTAAAATAAAAAGAAAATTTTGTTTTTGGCTTGTTTGCACACCCTCCACTGTCGAAAATGAAAAAAAAATAAAATAAAATTGTAAAAATATTTTTATTTTTATCCCGCCCTCCGATTATGAAATATTTTACCGACAGGTTTTTTCAGAAACCTTGAACTGCGCTAAAATCTGGTTCCTAATATTTACCTCAAAATGCCTCTAGACACTTACAAGAGCTCTTTTTCAGAAATCCCACTAAGTTCCAAATTAATAAAAGTAGAGTTGAATAACAGTATTTGTTACCAAAAATAAACTTATATTTGTAATAAAATTTTCTTTTTTTTTCTTATCCTCCACTTTGATTTCCCTGGAATTGTTTTTTTGCTAATGAAAAATATAAAAGTTTATTTTTATTCCGCCCTCCTCTTTGCAAAGTAGATAAAAAAAGTTTGCGAAAGAAGTTATAAAAAATGTCTGGCCTAAACAATGGCTAAGTATGTGTGCATTCATGCGATATCCGCATAGATACGATCTACAGCCTATTACCTTAGCAACGGGAAATTATCGAAGAAATCATCTACAATACACCCTGCCTAAAAGAGTTTGATAATTAACATTTTCCTATTCAAGAATATAACTAAACAAAAGCAGTGCCGTAGCCAGCATGAGACAGACAAGGCGGTCACCTCGTCCGAAATTTTCGAAATTTTGCTCTTTAAGGTGGATTCACCCTCTGACCTCCAACAGATAAGAGGGTTCCAGTCCCTCGAATCCTATGTGATTCCCAGACTTCGCCTCGTCTGTCTTTCAACTCTGGCTATGGCCCTGAAAAGTATGCAGGTATTAATAATCATGTTTATTAGCGAGGTTTCGCAAACTTACGAAATACGAAAACGAAAACGGATACGTCACACTCCAATTTTTTAAAGTTCCTAAATGTGTTCAAAAATATATCAAATTTTCCACCTACGAATCGTTGATGATCGTCGTTAAATACTGACCAACTGTGATATTCAAGGTGTTCTATTCAAACGTTACAAGAATTTATGACGTATCCGTTTTCGTTTTCGTATTTCGTAACTTTGCGAAACCTCGCTATTATTTTAGAAGTACTACACAGGTAGGCCAAAAGTTCCAAGGAAATTTAATTTTTTTTTTGGTGGATTTTTAGAAGGAATGTCCCTTTAAATACTTCTTCGCATTTTTCAGTCCTTTACGCTTGAATTTTCCATGCACTCATGAGATGGCGAACTACTGACGTAAGAGCTGAAATGTTAAAAATGTGGCGCATTTTTTTGCCTTTTAAAATGGACAAATTACTTTAAAGATGTCACTTGAAAATGACTAAAAAATCAGCGACATTAATTTTGAAATTAACTTGTAGTAACATCAAATTTATGAACTTAAGAATAGATATTAGTGTATTTAAAAATTGTTTAATAACATTTTTACACTGAAAAAATATAAAAATGTAAGAGGCTTCCAACCTTTTTGTGGATTTTGGCTGATTTTTAACATATAACATTGCAATATTGGGGGTAAATAATTTTAAAATACCCTAATTTCTAGTTTTAAGGTTATAACTTACATATTTCTTCGAAACTAGCAAGTTATTTCCAAAATCTATTTTACAAGTGTATTTAGGAATTTATACAGCAATGTAATTAAATTTAATTTAATTGGGGAGTTGCTTGCGAAAGGAAAAACTATTCTCTTTTAACAGACACGTTTAAACCTCAAACCGTAGTAGTAGACAGTTTAACTTCTGTCATTAAAGGGAAGGAAGATACTATCAGATTTCAAGGTAAACACAGCAAAACTGATTGGAACTACTGTACTGTCAGAACAAGCTGAACGACACGTGGCTGCAACATTTTGAAGGAAATTAAGACAACGGAGCAACTGAATATTATATAATTAATTTGACCTTCGTTAACGAAGATGACCACGATAATTTTATTGAGAAAATACATTATTGATTAAGGAAGTACATTGAATCCGCCTATGACTACATAGGCCAAATCCTGTTACGAATTCTGTTGCTATAATGTAAACGTGGAAGGTCAGATTACCGTAGAGCGTTTACCCTAAACAGACAGAAAGAGAAAAGTATTCCTCACAGGAAATAACTTATTACAGATGAATTATCACAATTATAAGTATTTTAATTATACAGTATATATTTTTGAGTTTTTTTTAACTGTAGTGCTGTACTCTGCATGAAAATGATACAAAAAGAGTATGACAGTTATTCAGTAGTTTGCTTCTAATTATTATTTTCAGTGAGATTAAAAGTATGAGTATGAGTATGAGGCAGTTGTCCATATTTAGTTATGTAAAGCCAGGTACTCACTGCGTCGTGCGACGGTCGTATGACGGTCGAAACAACTAAACCGTCGTTTCCTGCCTTTTTGATGTTTTTTGCTCATTTTTAGCATATAACACTGCAATATTGGGGGTAAATAATTTTAAAATAACCTAATTTCTAGTGTCATCGTCATAACTTATGTATTTCTTCAAGATAAGCAAGTTATTTTCAAATCTAATTTTTGTCATTTTTCAAGTCACAATACATCTTTAACACACCAGTGAAGATTTAAAAATAGTGTTTTCAGTATATTTTTTAACCTAATGCATTAATACTGTCTTAACTGAATTATGGCAGAGCCAAGCTACATACACACACACTATTGCTTATCGAGGCGGACGTGTTCTCAATTTTCAATTTTACAATAAAAAAAGAAGTTATTTGCCCTGTTTTGCATGTTTTAGCCCTTATTTTAATTTTTGGGGTCAACTTTAGGGGCATATGTAAATATGGGGTGTGGGGTGCAACTTCACTTTGCTGATTTTAGGTGGGGAGCTTGCCAGAGGTGTGCTTCCCCTCCTCCTTTCCCCCCCCCCTCAAATCTATCACTGCTCATCATCAGATCTATTTACAATTCCTCCTTGCTGCGACAATACAGACATACTTAATCTTCATGTTTCCAGCCTTAAACCATTTGAACTTTAAATTAAGGCATTTAGTAAAACCTAATTTTAGATGGTCAAAGTCAAACCAGACATTAAATACTTTAATTTGTGCACAAGTAAAAGTTTTATTGTTCCATTTTTAAATCTTTTAATATTTTACAAGCAGCAGAACCATGCAGGACACCTCGAATAAGGACATCAAATTGGTGGTTCACCGAACACATCTGACTCATGTGCACTTACAAAAAAAAACAGCACATTTCAGAAAAGCAAGAATCACTTCAGCGGTCTGATTATCGATCGTTTTAGCAAACTGCAAACCTGCAACTCTACCGAGTTAGGCTACCATTTTTTTCGACCTTCCTACTGCCTGCTGCTTTGGCAAGCTATTCCTACAGCTCTTTGATAAAATACAGTAAAAGAAGTGTTCAAAATTAATGAAACTGCTTTTTACAATCCATGGAAAATCCACAAATGTTAAAAACCGCACTCCAACCATGGTAGTAAGTAAATAATTAAATCCATTGTCCAAGCCTGAAAGCTCATTGGACTGGAGCTTATTTCCAGTTTCTGTAGCGTGATGCGGATGAGAGTGTCATACTCTCCCTGGATGGGACGCTAGTCCGATCCATCGCAGGTTACTTCCCAGCAATTTGCAGATACCCATCATACAGCCGGTTAGACTGAGGCAATGTGAGTAAAGTGGACTGCATACTTACCAGCATTTGTACTCCCGAAAGCTGTAGGGCATCTTGCCGCCGCTGAGTCTGGTGAACACCAAGGCACCAGCGCCCCCATCTTATTGACTTTTATTTTGATGAGAAGAAAACATAAGTAAAACAGTATTTTCAAAAAGCAGTAGGATTTGCGTACAAAAGTGGTAGGGCGGTAGGAATGTCGAAAAAGAGGTACCGCCTAAATCAGTTAGGGTTGGCAAGTATGGCCCAATAAAAATTAAAACACAATAGAGGGTTTAATAGTAAAAAAAAATGAGTTTTTTAAGATATTCTTTAAAGTCAAAAAGGGGCCTGGGTTGGGTTGCCCCCTCCCTTGGAGTTCGCAGACTTCACCTGTTGCATGAAGTGGTGATATTTTGGTCTCAATCTTGTTAAAATTGTGACACTGTAAAAAGCATTCTGTAAAAGTGTACAATTTATCATCATCTAGAAGTTTAGTTGACAGTAAAAAGATGATGGAAGCCAAGGGAAAATGTTTTAAGAAAAATATAAATTAAACATGCTTTAAGACAACTTTGATACACAAGTTGATGTAGCTTCACAGATTTTCATAGTACAATTAAGGGCAGCTGATGCAAGGAAAGAGCAGCTTTACCATTAATAATCATTTACTGCGATCAACTTTTGTTTGACAGTCAGCGATTATCTATCAGTGTTCAATTAGCAATTCAGCACAGCTCTGTCTAGAATTCAATGAAAAGTGGCAATAAATTACTAAAGATTACTACAGTAATTCAAGCACTATGATAGTATTCATTAAAAGATATCCATATTAACTCATCACAGACAGCGAAGCATCATTATATTTACATCACACACATTAAACGATAACAGCAATTAATTCAACTTACCGATTGCTAATAATTGTGAGATGTAGTGACAAAATGAATCGTGTTGTATGCCAGGTAATTTTGATATATTCACAAAAATAGGTTTTGTTAAGTTTATTACTTAAATGGTTTGATCACAAGTTTCTATTTACGTTTATTTACAATAAGCATGTTGTGTAAAGGCTGCATTTCAATCTGGACCCACCCCAAGCAGGGGTGGATTTAGGGGGAATGTAAGCGGCGCGAACCCCCTATTATCGTCAAAACGTAGTTGCGCCCCCCCTTAAATTAGGAGCGGCGGGTCGAAAATTCGCCATAGAAACCCAAAATACAGGCAAAATAGCATACCAGGGCACAAAAATGGCCAATTTTTTTTTTTTTTTTATTTGCTCGCCAGAAGAAAAATGGCAACCACGCCCACCCGGACCTGGAAGTGTGCCCCCCTTTTGGTGGATCCTTGATCCGCCCCTGTGCCAAGGTTTATCCAGATTGCACGGAAGACAGGACGCACACTACCGCTGGCAACCACACTCTGTTTTGAATTTGAAAAGCAAAAATAAATGTTTTACCTATTTTACATGGTTTTCCTGATTTCCACTCTTTTTTCTGGATGTTTTGTACCTATTTTGGGTGTTTAGCATGTATTTTAAGTACATTTTATCTAACATTTTCAATAATATTGCATTTAAAAAAAATAAGCAGTATGAATACGTTAGTAAAGCTATAGGCGGTAGGAAATAATAAAAGCGGTAGCATACCTAACTAACTGATTTAGGTGGTAGGCCATCCTACCACGTACTGGTTTTGCAAGTCTTGTACTTTTGAAAAATTAAAATATACATAAAACATACAAGAAAACCCTCAAAATAGGTACAAACTGCGCAAAAGAATGATGCCAAACAGGCGAAAGGACCATTTTTTTTTTTGCAGCTTGTCGTCGAGAACATGCGGATGCCGGGCGGCACAGTGTTTTTACCTCTTCAGCATGGCAGCCTAGCGCTTTCAACATTACAATTTTGGCAGGTATTCAGTATGTTTGGTAGATATCGTAATTAACTGTAGGCCCTGTATAAACAATCGGCATTAAAACACCCAGTACATCTTTCAAGATGAGTTCCTGATGCGCTGGTCCTCACAGCCTCTGTCATGACAGAAGAGAGTGTTGCTTAGTGTACAGGATATGATGTTGAGTGCAGAAGCAAGTCAAACTGGTGTTCATGAAATAGAATGCTTAGTACAGTCACATGATATAGCTGCCAATATTTGTAATGTCAAAAGCGGTAGAATCTGAGGGCGGCCCTGATGACGCTGGAAACACCCACTGGCGATTCCAGACATTTCCTAGGCTTTTAAATTTGACAAAAAGCAAAATAAAAAATTATATTGACCTACTTTTTTTAGGATTTCCAGGTTTCCACTTTCGTGATGTTTTTACCTACTTAGGGAAATTACAGTAGCATGTATTTGAAGTACATTCTATCCTTATTTTCAATACTTTTCTATTTTGAAAAAGTGGTAGGAATAGATTAGTAAAGCGGTGTTAGTCGGATAGTGAAAAAAGTGTGATGGCCTAGCGTCTAAATTGGTAGGATTGGCAGGTATGCCATGACATGACCCTGCTATGTTGTAACAGTGTCCTTAGTGTACAGCAGGACATGACCCTAAGTGGAGAAGCAAGTAAAACTGGTTTGCTATGTCATGATGGAAGAGAGTGTCATTTGATGCACAGTCACAGGACATTACAGGCGTGGATCCAGACCTTCGCACCATTCACTGTGAAGATCAGAAGAGCAACAAACATATGCATACATTATATTAAAAAAAAACATTCACAACCTAACACTGGTAGTGATATTTGTTTATAAAGCCTCAAATGTTCTTAGCGCAAGGGGCTCTTCCCCCTTGCCTCCGACCGGGTCATCGCCCCTGAACCCCACCAGATTTATAAAATTTGGCTTGCTGAGAGTCGATGTCCGTCCGCTGTGGGTTTTTGCCATTGACTCTCAGCAATCCAAATTTTATAAATCTTGGGTTGGAACATCTGATGATGAATCAATGATTAAAATATATCCAGAACCCTGATATTTTACAATTGATAAGAAGAATTTGATGCAGGGGCGTGATCTAGATATGTATTGTGACCATTGCACGATCCATGACAAGTTGAGAGCCCATGCTAGACCGTTTTTGAGATATGGACGTACACGGACAGAAAGACAGACAGACACACAGACGGCGCTCATTGTAATACCATCTCCCCACTTCAGAGGGGCGAGGGTTATGCATTGTCAAAAACTTAGCTGTGTTACTGAAGCTTAGTCATTAACACACTAGCATTTAAACCCCAAGGGTCTGGGTCGAACTTGGGTATACCTGGTATAATATAATAATAATGTTTTTGTGGAAGCAGTTGGCGTAGCAGTTGCATTTCCGTCTTCCAGTCATGAGGGCGTTGGTTCGAGGCTCACTCTTGTTGGCTGTTTGTGTTCCTAAGCATGAAGTACACTATATCCATGATGCTTCTCTCCACTCAGGAGTATAAGTGGGTACCTGGAAGGTTCAAATGCCATGCGCATAATGACTGCAACATTATGAATGGATTGTATTCCATAGTTGTTTTTGTTCCAATGAATGGGGGTAGGATTGTGATTTAGGGGGCTTAAATCCAGATTTTGGTTTTGACAAGCTCAAAGAAAAAACCTGCTTACAATAAGAGATTCTGCCTGCCTCAAGGAGTGCCTATATGCAGCCGCTTTGATTTTATTTTTGTAATTAATCCATTATCATTATAACCACAAAAACATTTTTTTCAGGTAAATTTTTTTTGGTGGGGGGGTTAAGCCTGTTAAGCCCCCTTAAATCCGCCACTGGCTTAGATGACCTGCCATTAGGTGCTGTATGAAAGTCACATATTATTATTATATTATACTAATAATATTCTTGATGGCTCTATAATGAGTTTTTTAATGGTATAAGAAACATTCATACATGACAAAGATCATCTTACTTTATGGATTAATCACATAGGTTATCTTGGAGTTCCCAATAAGAGCTGAAATATTTTTTGGCAGAGACAAGCCAAAGAAGAGATGAGTTGCAAAGCTTGTTTTCCAGAATAGGCAGAAACAAAACCATTGTCAATTTTTTAAAATTCTTGTTTGATTTAAAAAATAATTTAAACAGAACGAAATTGACTCAAAAATTGGTAAATGATGTTTTTTCCCCTTTTTTGCTTGTCAGACCAAAATCGGAGAAAATGTGACCCAGTACTGGCGGCGGGACATGTTTCGCACATTGTTGCCAAAGAAAGTTGGCAGGTATATAAGCCTACTGATGTAAGCCAGCTTAGAAGTGAAGTGACAGACAGATTATAATGACATCTGAGACAGGGATCCTGATCTCATGAATTCCAGGGATAAACATAACACGGCTGAACCACTTGGGAATAGAAGATGATCTTTTATGTTTAACATAATTGTTGCTTAATCCATACATATACCACTAATCCACATTCTATCATCCTTTCTCCTTTTTAAATTCTCTGCGGTTTAGATTTCAAGTTTATCTAAATTTTGTAACCTTGGAGAATAAAGCATCGAGAGTAGCTTTCGCACAATAAAATTTACCAACCGAATGGGTAGAAATAGTTTATCTGTTAGTTAATGGATCCTTGTGTAACTTCAACAAGCCGTTGTTTTAGTCCCATTTCTAATATTAGTTAATAAAATAAAACCAAATCATATTTAATCAGCAAGAATGTTGTTTTGCCATAAAATACTGAATATAAGCCGTGAACGAAATGTTCACACATATATCCAAGATCTCAAACATATTAAACTTTAAAAATATACACAAACTATTTTGAGAAATATGTACAATAATGGCCTAAACTTTAAGTTGTTGTTGGTTAAGGTACCCACTTATACTCTTGGGTGTAGAGAGGCCATGCGTTTAAAGTGTCTTGCCTAGGAAAACAGCAAACCAAAGTAAGCCTCAAAACTCCTGATCTTGTGATTGGAAGTTAGAAATGCGACAACTGCGCTAACTCTTTTCATGCTCAAGGGTAGAGGCTGTAAACCCAAGGGAGGCATAACTGGGGAGGAATAGGTAGAAATGAAATATGTAACAATCTCCAAATCCAATGAAACCTTAATTTCCTTGGGTGGCTTTCATTTTTCTCTTTTTACAATGCACCCTATAACAAGGAAGAAGACACCATTCTAATTCTACATTAATTTCAGAGGGTTCCATAAACATTCTAGCCAGACATGACACATTTTTAAAAACAAAGATGACAATTTTTAAAGAAAACGTCATTAAACATTTATTGTACACCATCAAAATTACACATTGAATGTAAAAAGAGCAAAAATAAAGTTATATAAATCACCTATATAAACACAGAACTATGATGATTATTGAAACCACTTATCAACAAGACCAATACCTCTTTAAAGCAATTCCCGTCCCCTTCATTTTATACTCCTTTTAAATCAGCCCATCCCCAAATTCATAGAATGCCGATTTTGTAGAGGTTTTACATATGATACTTTGATAATAACCCCTACTAACATATTCCTACCATATTTATAGATGTCCAATTATTTATTCTATTCCTTTATTCCCAATATAAATCTATACCAGTTTAATATCATTACATATAAAATATTAAAATCCAGATTTTAGAAACAGCACACACTCCACACACGCATCATCTTGCACCAGGGATGTCATTTTTAAATTTATTGGCAGAAATTAATTAGGAATTACATAGATTAATGTTGACTCAATATTGTCGAGATATTCTGCCAGCCACTAGCTCGAAATAACATCACTAACAGGTCACTAACATCAACAGAACTCACATATTCATACACTATTTATCACCCCTCCCATTCCCCCACCCAGTACTATCTAGGCATCCATAGTATACAGAAATTTTTAAATGTAAAAACATAGTACTACATTTATTTTTTGGAAGACCAAGAAATACAATGACCCTTGGTTACTGCTGTGGAACTCACTTGCATTGTCAATAAATGAGTTGAAATGGTACAAATAAAAATGAATTAAAATGGATATTAAAACACTTGTTAAGACTGTTACTCAAAAATAAACATAAATACTCAAAATTATTTAAATTCTAGGAGATTATGGATTAAAAATACTTATGATTTATGTGACTTGGATATTTTTTTAATAATTTAATAAAAATGAAATATTTAACAATAATAAATAAAATGTAGATATATTGTACAATTTACATCCTAACTGTTCAAATCCCTGGGGGATAGCTAAACTAGATGCATTATTACACAGTGTGGGATGCTTGAAATTTAG
>JAOTQE010102007.1:0-25895 GCA_025631205.1 Nesometra sesokonis
ATATATAATGATAATAAATTAATTATTCACCTAACTATGCATATAGGTTTAACATACCTATACTTATGTATACGTGAATGTATCTATAATTATAATTTATAGATATAATGTTATATAGGTACAGGGGAAAACTTAGTAGCGCGTATAAATGCGTTCATACATACATAAGCTGTGGATGTTCATATTTTAATCACAGCAGGTGCGCGTATTGCGTCCTTTCACGCGCATTTCTTTACAAGCGAGGCCTATAACAACCTGTGCCTTTTCGTATTTTCACTGACAATTATAGTTAATATTACGCTGTATATATATACCACATCGCATTATATATTAGCGCATGTATAAATTGTATTTAGCTGACAGGTTTAAGCGTTTGAGCGTTAGCTACATCACATAAATATACTTTTTCGAGAGATAGAGAACAAAATTATAATCCCACTTACATTACATGCGCCATTTTCAACAATATTCCAGTTTCACGACGACAAAGGCCCAAAGAGCAGCGGATCCTTTATTATACACAAGTTTAGCGAGCGCGTATTGCGCATTGTAGGCTAGTAATTCCAAGACCGAGACAAACCCTTTGACATGACTGAGAAACGAACCGCTTACTTCCTACTACGACTCACATCGTCTGCTTTCCAACTGCTAAATGTGGGAGGAGTTGTCAATTCAAAATATATTTTTAAACTCGGATGAGGGCGCACTCACTGTGGGTTTATCGAATGATACGGCTTTGAGGTTTGTATACCGCACGATCAGATTACAATAATAATAATACAAATTGAGAGTGGCATTTGATTTAAAATAATTCAAACAGAAATATTGATTAATATAAAGGTTATCTGTTAAGGGAAAATAATTATCGGCAGAATGATCAACTATGACTTATATAGATAAGTTTCGTAATCTAAAAATATATATAGGCCCTAGGCCTATTTGGGCATGTCATAGAAAACAACCCATATGTTGCAAGGGAAGTTATCAAGAGCGGATCCAGGATCAACCAAAGAGGGGGGGGGGCACCCTTTTCTAAGTCCGGGTGGGCGTGGTTGCCGGTTTTATTCTGATGAGCAAAAAAAAAGTTATTTCCCATTTTAGTGATCTGGTACCGTGTATTAACCCTTCTGTATGTCTATTTTGGGTTTATATTGTGGATTTAGGACCCGGCGCCCCTATTATAAGGGGGAGGGGGCGCAACTACGTTTTTACGATAATAGGGGGCGTAAAGGTGTGTCGGAGTTGGTGATGAATCAAGTGGCATGTAGCCATCTTACCTCGATTTAATTTTAAAAAACCAAACACCCCTTACATGTCCTGTTTTACGTCCTTGAATCCCTCTATATTGTCACATACAAATTAGGTTTCTCTTACAACCTACTTCGGGTCAATTTCTCTTTTTTTTTACACCTGTTAAACTCCCTCACCCCCCGTTAAACTCGCCATGGGTTTTTATAACAAAATAAAAGGGGGACAAATATAATTGTTTGCCCCATTTTACGTCTCTCACAGTTTTATAAAGCGATTTTATAACAGATTGTTTTATCAAAACTCGCACAGTTTTCTATCAACTTCTATCCCAGTTACACTATACATAATGTTTTAATGAGCTCATTCACTCCATAATCCTGCTATGTATCATCCATTCAAAATATCATTACAGTACTAAATCTATTTGAATAGTTGAGACATTATTGCTTTTCTAATCTTTCATTTTTATTAATGGTCATTTTTGTTATAGTTTTATGAGATAATGAAATCCCCTAGATCTTATCTAAAACATTATGGGATTTATTGCATAAATAATTATCTTTGTTCTAAAATGCAAGGCACTTTAAAGGAGAAAATCGCACGTTTGTCCACGATAATTATTAGTACAAATGTAGGTCTATTTCCATATAAAAATTGCTGGTAATTTATTGATGATGATGATGATGATGATGGTGATGATGATGATAATGATGATGATGGTGGTGGTGTTGATGATGATTATGATGATGATGATGATGATGATGGTGATGGTGATGGTGATGGTGATGATGTTGATGATGATGATGATGATGGTGACGATGACGATGAAGATGATGTTGGTATGGGCCCATCATAGTAGTTAGGCCTAGATGTATATTCACATCACGTTGACATGACTATACACTTTTTTCTATGTGCCTCAAAATAACATGACAAACACACATTAATACAGTCATGAGTGACAGAATTATATTCATTTATTCATAGCTGATTTTCCTCTTATAGAAATCAATCAGGCCTACAGGTTTTAGTAACGATCTGCGATATGAAACGCCATTGGGGAAAAAATTAAAATACAATTAAATATAGTGGGTTTAAATTATTTCACAATCGATATATATGTTTTAAACCTGCCTTGTATTTTTTTATCTTGTAAAAAAAATGAATAATCAAGGGAATGATCAATTCCGGAATTTGACGATTTAGTGACGTTGATTACCAGCCTAGAATTATCAAATTCACAAGAAAGTCATTACAATAGGCCTACATCAATGGGCCTGATGGAGTTCAGCTATTGTATTTTAAAAATTAGTTCGTTTTAGGGTAGGGGTCTCAAAAGGTTTATTTTATATTTTAGCAAGGTAATCATGTTTTAAATGGTTATCCTTGGTTCAGTTCAGCATGTCATAGCCCTTAGATAGCCATAGGCGTTTCACTTGATGGCCATTTGTCTTGCATTTTCTATCCCAATCTCTTATGTTGTCAACCCATTCTAAACGTCTCCTTCCTCTCCGCCCTCTTGTGTCGATCTCTCCCAAACACCAACGTTTCCCTATTTTGGCCTCTACATTCAAAATACCAAGAATGTATATTTCCCTAATAATTGGATTGTGGAATTCGTTACGAACCGATTCCGTGGTAATCGGGAGTAATACAGATTGTAACAACCGATCGTAACCAGTAACAATTGCGATATCGATTACAATCGATTATTATTATTGAGGAGCGTTCACATACGATTTTACTTTGCGATTGGGTGCGATTGGTTGTCGCAATTGCTACAACCGATCGCAGTGCGATGCTAGTCTGAATATTAACTAACAACTATTCACGGACTATACAGCGCCATCATTCGTCATCTTACTTGTTTTGTAATTTGTTTGAATTCGTTATTTTCTCCTAACACTCAGTTTGTTGTCGACCGATAATTAACCGTGTGGTTAAACCCATAGATGCATTATTTTTAACAGCTAGATGAAGAAATTCCACATAATAAGCCCCAAAGTCCAGTTCCATGTACGTGCCTACTATTCCGGAATCCAACCAATCAAATCGTGTTACGTTCTAACGCCGTTGCTACCAGAGCCGTATATAGAGAGAGTTTTACCAACTTGGTTTCACGCAAACCGCGCGTGATTGGTCAGATCAACGCACGTGCCTTCATGGAGCGATGTTGTTACCAAACAGATTCGCGTGCGCTATGTTATAACAATAGTGAGGTTTCGCAAACTTACGGAATACGAAAACGAAAACGTCACACTTCCATTTTTGAAAGTTGCTAAATGTGTTTAAAAATATATCAAATTTTCTACTTACGAACCTTTGATGATCGTCCTAAAATATTCACCAACTGTGACAGATATTCAAGGTGTTCTACTCAAATGTTACTTGAATTTATGACCTATCCGTTTTCGTTTTCGTATTTCGTAAGTTTGCGAAACCTCACTACTGTGTAGCATATACCGCATAGTATATTTCTTTACTATTTCATTTGTAATTTGCACATTAATTATGGGATTTTAAATATTTGCCAATTACAACCCTTGGATGAGTATTTAGCCAAAATAAATTTAATTTCAATTATTTATATATACAAAAATAAATATAAAAGTACAGATATCAACCATTTCGAAAGACATAAGCCTACTGAACTGTAGCTAACTTCCATGTGTTTTCAATGTACAGTAATATATTGATACATAAAAATAATTATTTTATTTTTTCGAATTATAAAATGTACAGTAGCCTTACAAATATATTTTTTAAACAAGCCTTCACCCTATAAAGCCATCCAATATAATAAAAATAACAAGACGGCAGTATTTAGATTTGTGAATCGTTTATTATTAACTGTTTATATTATTTTATTATTATTTTGTATGATTATACAGTGTTAAGACTTTATGCAGTAGTTGGGTATTCGTTTTTTTTTTCAAACGTCTAATTTGTGAAATATGCCCGGGCCTATATGATCCAGGTAAACAACCGAACAGAAATTAAAATGAAGACAAACCTGTTAAAAGCAACCCCATTTTTTAAAGACACGTTTTTGTACGGTACGGTACCTTCATTGTAAATACATTTTAATTTCAATGTAAAATATATAATGGTCATGATATATGATAAATTAATTAAAATCAAATAACGTCATTAAAAATATACAAAAAAAAAAATGTTTAAACATCCAACAAGATGTGTGCCCTCTAACTGATACTTATCTTAGCCGCGTTCGATTTTCATTCAGGACTAGACAAAAATAATAGTATTATTTTAATACAGTCAAGCGCCCTCAAACTTTACCACCATCAACCAAAAAAAGATGAATTACGTAATTAATTAGTTAATTGAATTATCAAATAGATGGTTCTAGAGCTCCTTTTATCCGGAACTAAAAAGTTTTATTTGCACCAATATTACTTAATTTGCGTGTTTGAGCCCGTATTTAGCCTTAATATTTAAATGTATATTTTAAAGTCGTAATATAATTGAAAGCACCTCTAAATATGTTAGTGTCAATTTTAGAGGGCTTAAGCATCTTAGTCCCTCCACTGAATTCGTCCCTAATTAAATTAAGAAGGAACCATTTATTTATTAACACTGGTGTACTGGACGGAAACTCAACTGACAGCTGGATACAAAAAATCAAAATATTTAATATAGCCGATTTGAGGTTTGATTCATATGGTGTTGTGAGACACAAAGGAACTCATAAAAGTCCGCCGTGGACTTATTTCCGATGGGCTTCTTCTAGTCGTGATAGGGCAGTACAATGGGTTTCTGAAGAGTTTGCTTAAAAAGGTGAAATTAGACACTTTTAATTGATATAAACAAGTCGATCCGACAATAAGACGCGGAAAGTTGCTCACTGTAGCTGGTCAGTGTCACCAACTGTTCGTGTACTGCACGCCACCACTAGCCAAAAAAACCGGGCTAGTATTCCTATTCTACAACCGCCTATACAAGGCGATTGAAGATTACAGTGCGGCTACTGATCCAACTATACAAGCAAGATCAGTGTTCGAATAAATCGGATTCTGTATCGTGCTATGCAAATTCAAATTTCTGCGACTACGCCTGAGGCGAATGTCGCCAAGTGTAGTAGCCTGAGGCGTTATTCGCAATTTGCATAACCCCAGAAACAAAAAATAATATTGTATACAGTTTTAATAAGGAAGTAATCATTTAAAAGTGAATTTATAACGATATTTTAATTCAATTTTAATTACCAGTTGATGATTAATTGTTTCATATCTCGTACATAATTAAAGTGACACCCATACAATGCTGGTTACCAGAAATTATATGGAAAGAACAAACGTGCGTGACAAGACCGACAAACCGATAGACAGACAGACAGACATTTTTGAAAAGCTGTTTAGAGACGCTTTCCGCGTCTAAAAATGTGCATAGTTTAATAGTCTAAGATTATTGATGTATCAAATCACCAATGAGGGAAATGTTTTATTAGTAATGTGTATGTTTTCAACACTTAAAAAAAACCAACTACCAACTGGTTGTTGTAGAGATACAGAAATACCATGATCGGCGATTATATTTTAATATGATATATCTATACCAAAATATAAAAGCAGTGTCCATTTTGAAATTCAACAAAGTTGTCATTCGATATAGGTTAACGTCAAATTTGGTTGAAGGCTATCAGAAAATAAATTTAAGCGCTAACGTTGTGATCAAAGATTCTCTCGAAATTGCAGATTGGTCCGTCATAAAATGACGGTCATTCTGGAATAAACAATGACCACCAAAGATGAAATCTAGATAAATGGCAGTGGCTATTTTTTTAAAAAAAGAATACCACAAAACGTGAACAAAGTTTAATTAGATACCCTCCCCACCACCCCTATACCCCATACACCCCCACAACACTCGTCATCGCTCCCTCACGCAATAAAATCCCCAACACATTGTGGATATCGCAAGCAAGTCGTCCAAATGGATTTACAAATACCACAAATAACGTGCTTGGTATACATCTAAAATAATCAATCCAATTCTAATTTTAAGTTTGCTTTATTTCATATCACGAGCCGAGAAAAAGAAAAAAAAATGTGGTTATTAGATAATAGGCCAAATTAATAAGACATCAAAATAAAATGTCTTGGAAAGTGAATGTTTTTGCATAAATTTTACCAACGCCTAAATTGTATGGAAAGAGTTAGAACATCATAAATCGCGATAATAGAAACATAAGTGTATGCAAAAAATGATATATTTGAACAAAAAAGGTGTTTTTTCTATATTTTTTTCTTGCAATTTTATTTAGATGTAATTTATCATGCTAATTGTTTTATTTTTATTGTAATTGGTGATGTTAAGGCAGGTTTCTTTACTTCTAGACGTGATCCATGTCAAACCTGAAAATATTGCTTGGCTTATTTTCTGTTATATTAATTTTAGTTGTTTTTATTAATATTTTTAAATGAATGTAGGCTTATGCTAAATTAGAATCTGAAGCAGACATTTTTAATTGATTCAAAATCATTTGCTTCCTTTTGTCGGTTGGTTTGTAGCATTTTGTTTAATCAGGGAACACTGTTTCCTGGTTTTGGGTAATGTTTTAATAAAGGTTTTTGTTTTAATTTGGTAAGCAGTTAATCAGTAACATCCTTCACGGTCATCCCAATTGTTTGTCAGTTCGTCCGTCAGTCTATCGGTTTTGATATCAAATAATTTCATCTGTTTCTGAGTATAATAATTATTTCTAACCCGCATCGGTAGAGAAATTTCAGGAATTGTCTATACTTAAGTTACTTTTTAGACTATGATATACAACGCCGATCACCTCTCCACTACAAATATTACTTCTGGACTTCCTAAGTTCCAAACCTCAATTTATTTTTGCGCCATACGCGAGTTAAAGGACTTTATGTTAGGCCTATTATGCTTTTTAGATTATTAGAGTATCGTTAAGAATACTCCAAAGTAATTTCCGGAAAGCACATAAAATGTGATTCTGAAAGAATATTGCATGACTATTTAAAGCGATTACAATATCCATAGCTCACAATATCCGTGACCTCTTCGTCTACAGGGATCAGGCCTAGTCTATGTTAGTCGTTTTGAAAGTACGGACAAATCCAGTACAGTCATATGCAGCTAATCCTTCACGAGACTCGATCTTACCCCACCTTAAAATCTCATTTCAAGATTTGTTTAGTTCGCTGACCGTCATTTTTTAAAATTAAACGAAAGATTTGTATTTTCATGGCAATTTATTTTTGCGATTTCAAAATAGTAATATTCGTACTGTTTCCACTAATTGTTTAATGTAATCAACATGACTCGTATGACACCGATCTTTAGTTTTATACCTATCATATTGTTTATTATAACTGAAAGTATTTGTGTCAGAGCCAAGCAAAAATAGGAAAATTAAAAATTGAGTTATTTATGAATTATACATTATTAACTTTAACATGCAAAAAAAACCAGTTTTATATTATGTTTCCTTGCAAAGTTCTGAACAATCATTTCTAAAATTTAGAATTCAAGTTTTGAGAAAACAGCCTTTGAAAATTGCTTATCAGTATACTATGACTAAGCAGGGTCATTTGAAATCGCACTTTTTGAACATTTCATATCTGAAAATGATTATGTAGTATAAAAATGAGTGTTTAAACTGTACCTTTTTGTGATAACGTATTGAAAAAAATGGTAATTCTCTTGTTTTTGTCTATTGCGGAAAAATAGAGAGTTTTGCAACAGGACAGTGAAGTGAGAGGATGGCGTTCTGTGCTCAATGAAGCGCCAAAACTTACATTTTAAATGTCCGAACTTAGATTTTTCATAACTTCGCAAGGGAGCATCGTGTGAAACTGATTCTTTTGCATGTTAAAGAAAATAATGGGTAGTTTTCTAATACATAAAAACTCAATTTTCCGACTTATGTCTCATTTGACTCGGCTCTGCCATATATACTTTGCCTAATGTGAGTTTCTGGTGGACCTCAATGGAATTAGGTTTTTACTTTATTGGGCTATCTATTAAACCCGAGTTGTATGTTGCATCTTCTGTTTTATAATGTTTTTTATGTAATTTGTATTTTATCTGACTCTTGTTAATAAACTCAATCATCACTCAATCAATCAAAACCTATTTAAATACAAATTAATGCTAACAATTGGAGGAAAAACACTTTTCATATGAGTGGTGGAAAAGGTAAAAGTACTTTTTATGCCTTATCATAATCATCGAATCAATTCTCACCTGCTTCATTTTGGGTTGGTTGCATAGGATCATAAGTGTCACTTTGGTTTGGTTGATTATCATTGTAGTTAAATGTACGTTGTTTCTGATGCTGCAATACCTTGGTGTGCCACATATATCCATCTATGAACATCAATCGATTGACAACAAATACACACAGGCCTATTTAGGTTTTTGGTAACTTTCGTCGTCGGCGCAGCTGTGAAAAAAATAAATAGTACCAGATAATAGATTTTAGGTCGTAATTATGTAATTTATAGAAAAGTCACAGGATTCAGCGGATTTTGTTACCAAATTGTGGAATTTCAGACACTATATACACAAATTATAGCAATGGTAAATGAAAGCCTATAAAACCAAGTGTATTATTATACCTAAATGCGGTACAAGATGGACATTTAAAAAAAAATAGTTTTATCGCGATTAAATTTGTTACGCGAAAATTAAAGGTTTGTAAACAATTAAGGTTTTACATTAATTGAAAAGCCAACTTCTGAATCATTAATTTGGATTAACAGGTAGCATGGTCCGTTTGTCGGAAGGCACTTTCTTGACGTTCACCAAATTAAAGATCAGCTATTAATAATAACAGGAATTATAAATTGACATGAGTCTTGTGAAAGATCTGCAAAAAAACCTGTTTCAAAAGTTACTACACTATCTTAACATTAAGTCAAACTTTTTGAAAACATTATTACCAATCTATTTTTCCTATTTGATTAGCTTCTTTTACATTTAATTTGATTTTTAATTTAAAATGTGCATTTAACAAAAGAGAGGTCAGTCATGAAAAACCACCAAGTTGTCGCACGGGAAGTTATTGAGAAATAAGCAAATTAGCAACAGGAGATATAAACAAATACAAAGAAAATTTGTGTATATTTTGTCCAATAACTTCAGTTACAGATGTCCTATTTTGATGATTGACCCCTCATTTTAAAGCTTACGAAAAGTATAATAGAGTTTTAACAATAACTCAATTTTCAATTTTCCTACAACTTGGTGGTTTTGCCGTGTCATGCCTGAAATACTATAAATAAAATGTCCGTTTACATAGGGCAGATATCTGACTCATTGGCGGTTTCCTGTATTGATCATGACAATTTCAGCAGGTTTTAACTTCACATCCAGTTGTAGAGTGGCTTCCTCAAGGCTGCACCGTGCCAAACTATTCTAGGACTTCTGTTACAAACGCTGGATACTTTTCCAAATTTCTAAAGTTTTCAAATTATTGGAAAGAATTAAAAATGACAACGATGCAGCTACCGGTATTATTGATTGTCGTCTTGGCGATCATATTCGGTAAGTTTTCATTTCTTAGAAAGATTAGTTAATAAATCACATTTCTCTTTTTACCGGTTTTAGACAGGTTAATCTTAGTTTGATACTGAAATCTGAGGTTTTCTGCGGTAATCAAATCTAGTATTTCGATCAAATATTTTAATAACACTGCCATAAAAATGAATTAATTTTGTTTTATTTAGAAATTTATCATATTTTTCGCTGATAATCGACAAGTTTTACTTTGATACTAAAATCTGCGTGTTGTTGCGACAATAACTTTATTATCTGTGCATTGTTTTAGTAATACGAGTAAAAAATGTATATTGTTTTTTATTTTAGGCTTTTTTTATGAATATAATACATTTAAACTTGAGATTTTGCTGACAAAGTGACAAGTTCCAATTCTTAGGTTGATATTTCTTGGAGTAGTACAAACTTTAAGGCCTAAGTGATTTTTTCCTTTTTTCCATTTATTTTTTATTTCATAAACAAAGTAGGCCTATACACTATTACACAAAAATGACGATAGGACTACGTATAAATTAAAATTAAAATTAACCTAGAAAAACACACTGATGGAAACGGTATTTTCTAAGAATATGCTACCATTCTGCGTTCATTGCTGAGTCATGAGAGGTAGTATATTTTTTTTAATCAATAACATTAAAATATTTAATCCACAATTGAAATCAAATTTAAATTATGTTGCTATTGTTTTGACTATAAAAATATAATTTATACTAATTATAATAGTTTTAGCTTAAAACACATTTTTTTAAACATTAATAATACTTTTAAAATCGACAGGTCATAGTATAAAGCATTATTTACTTGGCCCTTTCTTAAGTATTTAATGTTTAAGGGTCTTTTTTTAGTTCAGTCACTAAACTAGCCATTACTGTATATAAAACTTATTGCTTGTTTTAGACATAGTTCCGATTTTATATTATATTTATATTGATTCTACAAGATTTATCTTCCTTATATGTTTGAGACAAATCTTTTTATATTTTATTTAAATTTTAATTTCTGGCTACATTTACATTTAAATATCTTATGTAACTTTTAGTATATGTACTATTTATATGTTGATTACCACTGTTTATATTATTTAGAACTATATTATGACTATTATTATGGTTTCCAAACCTTTAACAGGGTTTCTGTTAGAACCTTTCATCTATAATTTATATATAGATGTAAATATTACTAAAATTGTTTTAATAATTTTACATTACTACTTTGTGCTTTGTTTATTGAAGAAATATGAATAAACGTTATGTTGGAACTAAAAATGACTACTGTTATCTTTAGTTTCTCAAAAATTCCAAAGGTAACATAATGTTAATAGGCCTATGTAATGTTTGCTTTTATTGTAACCCACAAACAAGTTTTTGAATTTTTTTTTCATTTTTTATCCAAGACCATTCAATAATACAGTCATACACAGTTACTATAAATAGCAAGCGGAAATTGGAACCTAAAGTAATTTAGCCTAGTTTATCCTGATTTAAATTGTACCTTCCTCATGACTTCTCAACACAATAATTTGAAAAGGAACCGGTTGACCTCCACGCCGGTTCACCGATTTGCTGGCTTTACTCACCGGTACGGTACATGGTTCGCCGGTACGTACATTAAGTTGGCACGTTCGCCGGTGTGTGTTTCACCGAGTATGTTAAGTTTGTTCGATGGATAGTACACACTTTTTTATATAAAAACACAATTTATAAGAACAATGTTGATGAAATTGTTAAAAAATTAAGAACAAACTAAGAACTGAGGTTCAGAAAAAAAATCAAATGACTTTTTTATTAAATGGAATTATAAAAATCAAGAAATCAAGCTCATCACATAGTTTTTCCAAAAGATGGTTAAATAAATTTATCTAATCCATTATTGTCATCAGTTGTACAGTAATGTAATCACAAATTCCATCAGCGAACGACACAATAGGCCTGGCCTACCAAGCTTTTGCTAAGTGCTTGATTTCCATCTCGAACCAATAATGTACAATAAATACAGCACAATGTAGTCTTATTCGTACAATGCAGTAGTCATTTTTATGCCTTTGAATAGTATGTTAAATAAGAAAAAAAAGAATATTTTGAGCCTGAAATTAGCAAAAAAAAAAGAACACTGAGCCTGGGCAAAATTTTACTGGTTTTACTTATTTTTAAAAAGGTGTGCCTGTATAGAAATAGAATAGAAATCGTATTCAAATATCCGTTAGGTTACTGCTTATGTCGGTGTACTTTAGTCGAGTCCTACATAGGCCTAATCACTCTGTAACTCAAGTAATTTACAGATAATATCCAATCTAGGATAGAAAATCCCTAGATAATTTTCAAACCGGCTTTCTGAAATAAAACCCATGAAACTCCTAAAGTTGCAAAACTTCACTATTAGTGAGGTTTCGCAACTTTACGAAATACGAAAACGAAAACTGATACGTCATAAATTCTTGTAACGTTTGAATAGAACACCTTGAATATTTGTCACATTTGGTGAATATTTTAGTACGATCATCTATTGTTCATAGGTGTAGAATGTATATATTTTTGAAAAAAAAAACAGCACTTTTCAAAAATGGAAGTGTGACGTATCCGTTTTGGTTTTCGTATTTCGTAAATTTGCGAATCCTCACTATTGTCTTTTTCAAAATGACGAAAAATATCTGAAACGGATAAATTGGTTAATATAAGTCTTTATTCATAGACGAAAAGTGGAGTTGTGTAATGAGTTGAACTGAATTACAGGTTCTATACAAAAAAATGATACTATTCCTCAGTAAAACCACAGAGAAAAAGACAAAATGATACTATTCCTCAGTAAAATCAGAGAGAAAAAGACAAAATGATACTATTCCTCTGTAAAATCACGGAGAAAAAGACAAAATGATACTATTCCTAAGTAAAATCACAGAGAAAAAGACAAAATGATACTATTCCTCAGTAAAATCACAGAGAAAAAGACAAAGTGATACTATTCCTCAGTAAAATCACAGAGAAAAGACAAAATGATACTATTCCTCTGTAAAATCACGGAGAAAAAGACAAAATGATACTATTCCTAAGTAAATTCACAGAGAAAAAACACAAAATGATCTATTCCTCTGTAAAATCACGGAGAAAAAACACAAAATGATCTATTCCTCTGTAAAATCACGGAGAAGACAATATTTCTCAGTAAAATCACAGAGTAAAGACAAAATGACCTATTCCTCAGTAAAATCACAAGAAAAAGACAATTATTTCTCAGTAAAATTACAGAGAAAAAGACAAAATGTACTGTTCCTCAGTAAAGTCACTGAGAAAAAAGCAATATTCCTCATTAAAATCACAGAGAAAAAGACAAAATTATACTATTCCTCAGTACAATTACGGAGCAAAAGACAATATTCCTCAGTAACATCACAGAGAAAGAGACAAAATGATACCATTACTCAGTAAAATCACGGAAACACAAAATGTTACAAGCGCATACAGAAAGACGGGCACAGAGGCATACTGTTAAATTGCGGACACTATATTATGTTAACCACTGCACGCGCTTGATTTGCGTCTTTTTACGCGCCTTGATCTGTACGCACGTAGAATATTTTTTAAGCTTTTCGTGGTGTCACTGAAAAATAATTCAATAGAAGTTAAACTTCAGTACCAGCCTCTTCCGTCTCCAAATGGAACAGTCCAAGAGTCACCTCAGCTACGAGTCATCTAATTTGTATGTGACTTTTTTGTAGTTGTGACATTTTGTAACAATAGTTATAATACGCGTCATATGACCGAATGACATTGGATTAGGGCCCATTTTATTTACGATAGTATCCTGTTTAAATTTGACTTGCAAATGAGCCATTATGGGTTCGAGTTTTTTTTTTTATTTTGTTACATGCTCTGAATTAATTGAGATAGATTTAATTATTCGTAAATTATATATATGTCAATATTATTTACAAACTTACTAAAATATATAGAATTTATGTTTAATATAATGTATTAATACTAGTAGGAACCCAGTTGAAATTAGTTTTACATTTATAGTTTTTCTATCAATCTTGATTTTCATAAATGTTCTACCCTAACCATTTTGCATTGTGTCCACCTATACCCAAAAAAGCAAAATTATATTATAGATAACGAAGTAACAGTAGACCTATCCTGTGTGATAGGCCTATATTTATTAAATCGGCAAACATTTAACAATACAAAGAAAATAAAATTAAAATAGGCTAGCGTACCTCGAGGGACAGGTCCTTCTTTGAACAGCGAAATAATTATAGAGATAATAAATTATTCATTTTATTATTTACGTCTTTCAAGTTAAATTAATTATCTAGATAATTAATTATTTATAGTTACATGATTTATTTCTTTATTTTAGTACTGCGAATATTAACATTTGCTATGGCAACGAAAACAATAGGCCGCTAAAATAACAAAAATAGCATACGATAATTAATTAATTTTAATATTAAGGCCTAAATAAAATACGACATGCGAAATAAGAAAATAGTACTTCATTCTATACAATGCACTTTTAGATAACGCCACCAGCGTTGCAAGATGAATCAGTTCGGGAAAGACATTTTGTAGGCCTATATAAAAATATATATAATTTACTATCATTTTCTTCGCCCAGGAGTGCAAGTTGGTACCGGAGGACATAATGCAAAACATTAAGAAATAACTCAAAGGAACTGTATTCATTCATTTCATTCATTTGCTCGTTTATTCATTCATTCATTCTTTCATTCGTCCGTTCATTCATTTATCCATTCATTCATTCTTCATTTGTCTATTTGTTTTTCGTTCGTTCATTCATTTACTTATCATTCTTCATTCATTTGGATACGAACGCATCTTTCATTTCTTTAATCCTATATGTATTCCATCGGTTTTTATAAATGGTGTGGTTATGTGAAGCGCTTGTCTTGGCCATTATAAAGAGTGACACTACAACATTACTCTTCCTGAATACTCGTACTCGTACTCGTATAGATCGTAGGAGTTCGGCTTTATCAAACTGGACCTGAAGAGATAACCGTTTGCCATATATATTCTCTTAATGTAAAAGAGTAAAATTGTAACTGTTTGGTCAGAGTGGAATATTTTGTAATAGAGTGAAATTTTAACTCTTTGATGGGAATGGAACGTTTCTACTGTAATGACGATATTCTTAAAACCGACATTTCACTTTTTTACATTAAGGAAGTATGTTTAGACTCCGTCGTTAGTTTGATGCCATCGAAACCTCCCTGATGTTGCATACCTGTCAATGTTAAAAGCGGCAGGATCCCAGGGCGGTTCCAGATGACGTACTCTCTCAATGTAAAAGAGTGAAATTCACTCTTTTAGAGTGAAATAAAAAAAGAATGAGAGTGACTGGAGGGAACACTCTTAAAAGAGTGAATTATCAATACTCCAAATCCACTCTAGTGGAATGAACTTTCTAGAAAATAGTAAGTTATTTCACTCTTAAGGAGTAAATTTTTAATCGATTGGAGTGAATTTCATTCTTTTTTGAGTGATTCTTCAGGTCACTCCAGTGGATTTTAACTCTCTTACGTTAAGAGAGTAAGCCTGGACGTGCACAGTCGCCGGCGAGGTCTTTTACAAAAAATAAACAAAACAAATAAAATCTTATTTTACCAGGTAGGCCTATTTCTAGAATCCGGCGCTTTTTACCTATTTAGAGATATTTGGGAGTATTCAAAGTAGACCGGGATTCTACCCTCGATCTTCAATATTATGAAAAAAGCGATAGAAATAATTCAGTAAAGCGGTAGGCGGAAGAAAAATTCGAAAAAGCGGTAGCCTATCACTTAAAATCGGTAGATTGGCAGGTATGCTGCTGGTGCATCAATTCCATGCTTATTATTTTAGTTTATTCAGACTAAAGTCTTTTGTCTTTTTGTTTATTATTTACAGAGCCTATCACCGGGTTACAGATACTCGCCAGTGGACCTCCGAGACCGGCTTTGGTGGGAACCAAAGCTACTCTTAGGTGCTCCTACTCTCCCCTCCTTCCAAATGTTGATATTAGATGGGCCAGGGAAAGAGGTGGATCACGCCAAACTATATTGACAAAAATAAATGGGCAGGTTTCCAACAGTATCGGATTCGATCGGATGAGTATTGTACCGTACAGCCAGGCAGATTTGGTTATCAGATCTGTTGAAATGTCCGATGCTGGTACTTATGTCTGTTCGGTCACCCAGCAAGGCCAACGGCCACTTTCTGCAAAGGCAATTCTTGAAGTAACCGAGAGTAAGAACTTATTTCCTTAATTAAACAATCCACATTATTATTCAATTATGCCCTTTATCCATCCGAGTTCGGTGTCTTTGTTTACATCGTCTGCCAAATTAAATCAAATCAAACTTCATTCGTTCAATTACTAATAAAATAATTATAAAAATATAAAGCATTAAAAGTATTGCGTGTTATAATCATTATTGTGCATTACTAAAAATTCACCAAAATATAAAATATAAATAAAAACAAGGGTACAAAAAGTATCGAACATAAAACAGCACCCATTCCTAAAAATGCAATTATTTACTGCCTATCGGAGTTTGAATTAAACATGTATAGCGTTTGGAACAATTACCTTCTGTGTTAGTATTTCTTATAAACAAACATTTCCAACAATGTTTGTTTGGTTTAATGTACTGAGTCATGTTGACTTTTTTTGTTTGTTTGTTTTCCCTTTTATTATTCCTCTTGTTGTCCTGTATCGTTACTGTGCTGTACCGTAGTTCTTTCCTCTCTTCGTTAGTATTAGTTTCGTTTTATCTTCTGGACATTCGCCTTCTTCCTTTTTATTTTATTACAGAAGGGCCGACGTAAACCTTATAAAAGTGATCAGCCAAAGTTGGAAAGTCCACATATTATTACATTTTTTATTTTTATTTTTTTTTCAAAAATGTGGTCCAGCAAACGCCTGACCAGACAGACCGCTTTCGTCGACCTCGATCACATAATATAGTATTATTAATCTTTATAAAGTCATACACTTCATCATTATCTAAACTGAATATCTCAAAATATATTTTTGGAAGTAATTTAATTCAACTTTGAAGTTGATTTCTGTGATGTCATCTAAAGTTCTTGGCTGATGTGTATTTTTTGGTGCTGAAATATACGTGCGATTCCTCTTGTGAGACACATGGTTATTTTGTTGTTTTTTATCTGCATTGCTGTGTTTTGACTTGTCGTTCCGCCATTTGTTTTATCCAAGTTAAAGTAAACTGATGGAATAACATTTTGAAAACACCTAGTTATCGTCTATCATATCAAATTAACGATAAAGTCACATTTATAGGTAGGCCCTACAGGTTGGTGATGTATAAAAAAAACACAGTTTCCAGTTTCTTTTACAATACATCTAACCATTGACGAAACATCTACCTCTTTAATCTTGGATTATATTGACATACAGATCAGAATCGTATCCAGAAATTTGACAAGAAGAATTGAACAAGCAAAAATTAAAACAAACCAACCTGTTTTTTTTTCTACTTCTGCTTTGCTTTTTGTGTTGGTGCGATTTACTAAGCTTCCTTTCTTGTTATAGGCCTATTATACTTCTTTTCATCTGAAAGTAAGGGGAGGGAAAGTCTTCATTTCGACTGACGAGGGTTTAAGGGACCAACCTTCATTCTTATTATGCTAATTTTATTTTCCCTACTTCTCAAGAGGGTGGTCGACACGCCCCCACCCGCCCCAAATTTCTGTACTGGCTTAAAAATCTTCTCAGAACTGACTAAACCCCTCCTCTTATAATTACATTTAACATTCTGTAAATTTAAAAAAATGACATCTATTGAGTATTGAGTAAAAGTTAGATGTAAAATTTAAGGTTAACATTAAAATCCTTACTAAATTTGCTATATAGATATGACAGAACATTTTGATTACTTTTTCTAATTGAAAGAAAACTAATTATATACATTACTCAAATTTGTGGCAGAGCTTAAATGAGGCATAAGTCACAAATGCTAGTTTCCCACAATAGGCAGAAATTTTAAAATGGGCATTTTTTTCTTTTTTTTTTTATTTAAAAAAATATACAGTTTACACATTCAACTTTCATACTACCTTAACAATTTTCAGATATATGACCAAAATATGTTCAGAAAATGGAATTTAAAATGATCCTGCTTAGTAAATGTATACCGATAAGCAATTTTCAAATGGAGTTTTCTCAAAACGTACATTTTAAAAGTTTGGATTCTGATTGGTTCATAACTTCGCAAAAAAACTTCATATGAATCTGATTTTTTTTTTTTTTTGCATGTGAAAGATAATCATGTGTAGTTAATCTATAACACAATATATTGACATATGCCTTATTTGGTTTGGCTCTGTCACATGTACTCCGTAATAATAAGAATTTTTATCTAAAATTAATATCGATGACAAGGGTGCTAGAAGCATTCGACTTATTAAGGTGTGTTGTTTCCGGAAAAAACAGCTTTCAACAAATTTAGCCTATCATGAATTTAACAATAAAATATTCAAAAATTCGTATGTACAAAATGTAGGTAGAAAATTTGAGAATGATAACAATTAAAGGGAGGATGGTAAAATTATTAAAGACGGTGTTTTGACATTATTATATTCAGGGCATAGGGTGGAGGCATTACAAAAACCAGGCAGTGAGGAAGGCTTTTTAAGTAAGGTTTAGGGTGGGAGACCATTCTCAGAATAGACTTTCCCGCTTGCCTCCATAGCATACAGCAATTTTATCTTGGTTTGACCAAGTCTGGTAAAGTTTGAAGTTAAATGTATTCTGAAAAGGGGGGGGGGGGGCGGAGCTGGCTAATTTTTAGTATAAGGTTGAAAAATTAGGATATATTTTTAGAATACTCTAATTTCGGATGTCATGGTCATAATATATTAGAACTATCAAAATTATTTTAACAAGTAATATTTTTGATACAACAAATTTGTTTTACTTACCATTTGAATGGTTGGTATACTTCATTTCAAGTAGTTGATGTGACAGGCATCGTGCTAGAGACTTAAAAAGATCCTACAAAAATAAAAAATATTCCACTTTATACTAGTGATTTAATAATTATGTTTTAATGATTACTAACAATAATTGGAATGTAGCTAGAAAGGTAAAATTACTATTATCTTGATATTATTCAGACGCTGATTTGTGTGCATGGGAATTAAGTGTTGGGGGAGTACTGTTTGCAAAAACTACTAATACCTATGCTATTGATTACTTTATCTATTGTATAACTGGGGGAGAGCTAGAATTTTGAGTAGGGGGGGGGGGAATGGGGCGATGATAGTGTGTCCAATCTGGCCTCAGCCCAACCATGGTTGTGGCTAAGATTAGACAATTTTTGGGTAATGCTCTTCTAGATGATCAGAAACGCCACTCTTATTCATTTAAATTTCTTTTCAATATAATTTGCCCTTTTTCCAAAGTTTACATAATGGCACAAACTAATACAATAGCTAAATACAGGGTAAGCAAACTAGTTTCTTTACCTTATTTGCAAATTTGTCATCTTTATAGTGTGGAGTCAAATAGTTAACAACAGCATCCGCAGCAACACGTCGTATATCCATGCCTAGCTTGGCTTGTGCCTTTTGTTTCTCATATGGTACATACATCCCTTCATTATCAACTACATCAGATGTAAATGACACCTTTTTAGTGGTCTTAGTTTCTGAATCATCAGTGGTATCTTCTATTTTTCTTTTTAGGTTTGGCTTCTTGGCTGATTCTTTCTGTAAATCTTCATTCCTAAAAAGAATGTAATAATTATTATAATTTCTAAGCCTTGATTTGTAAAATTTTAAACACACACACTGGCCAGGAATGTAATGTTATGTAATTTGCAATGGAATGCAACAAAGTTGATGATAAAATTCAAATCATATGGATCTGCCGAATCTCACTCATTACTGCGTTGTGTGCTTTCACAATTTTCGCACAACCAAAAGGTAAAAATTCGCACAACGAAAACATTTTTAATGAGCCACAAGTGGATTGTGGAAATTGATGAATGAATGAAAGACCCATAGAGCAAATTATTCAACCGTGTATCCCTGTTGCGTAGTCACAAAAAAGAAAAGTTTGAATGTGCGCAGCATTTTAGGACCCAAAATATTTGTGCATCATTCGTGCATCTACTGACAATGGTGTGCAACAATCGTACAGTACTAACAGCCACATGATTCAGCAGTCATAAAATTAGTTGCAATGATCACACCTGGATTTCATGCATGCATCAAATCCAGACTCTACTGACTCAAACAAACTCACACAGAATGCTTACGATTAGCCGTAAAATAGATGATCGCAAGCGCTATAAACAGGTCGGGAGGCAATTGTGAAAGGGCCTTAAAATGTATCGTTTCATTGAATTAAAATAGCAAAAAAAGATGTGTTTCTGAAATAATACTATGTCCCCAGCAGCAACCATTTTTTAATGTAGCACATGAACACCAAACTATAAATCTAGGTCGAAATGTAGGACACCAACAGGAGAGTCTTATCATAAGAAACACACATGCCAAATATCAAAGTCCTACCTCTGACAAGGCAATGGCTATGGTGAAGTTTTATGTTGACAACAGACAGACAAACACACACACAGCAAGCCAGCGATGAACAGGACTAAAAAAATATGTCCCAGGTGATCTTTGATCTCAGAGCATAACAAAATCGAACTTATTGGCAGTACTACAGTGTTAGTTAATTATATATTTTATTATATAAATCACCTCACTTGACAACACTCCAGAAATATATACATTGATTAAATTTTGGATTTATTGTTAAATCCAACATATCAGAGATATTGCAGAGCAGGCATCTACAAAAGTGTTAAGTTTACATTTCTGTTGACCTCACTTCAACTTTAACATTTTATGTTATGGCAGAATGGCCACAACCGTTCTTCCTGTCAAACCTTGTTTTTTTTCAATGTTTACATTGTGTCAAAAGAAACAAGGGCTTTAAGAAACATACAAAAAATAAAAATAGTTTCACTAACCCCTGTTGCTCAAAGAAGTACTTTATCACCGGCCGCTTGCGGATCATGTTGCCTTGAACAACACTATTGCTTTTGGAAATTGTGACACATTTCTGCTCTTCCAACTCCTTATTCTCTCCTAATAAATTACTTGCACATGGGTTAGTAGAACTGCTGTCTATTTCTGAGACAATGTCATCCTGAGTTGTGTTGACCTCCATAGGAGATGTAAATTCAGATTTTAAATCAGAAGTTCTTGGCAAACCGTCTTTTAATTCCGATTCCATCATGCCATCTAATTGTATGTCACCATCTGTCTGCAGAGCACTCTCATTACATTGATCCTGAACTGTAGTAGGTGATTCAGTTCGTTCACTTAAATTGGAGTGTCCATATTTTTTCTTTGATGCCAATGTGGAATTTTCCAATGTTTCTGAATTTTCCAAATTATTTAAAACTGATGATGCAGTCCTAAATCCATTACATGTTTTTTTATACATTAGTTTGTCATCCTTTTCATTTGACAAGGGTGTTAGATCTGAGTTACTTGATGTGGACTGGCCCTTCAGGAGGCTTGCAGCTGTTTGAAAAGCTGGATGTTGCAAAGGTGGATTTATTCGGCTTAGTCTAGGATGCTTGAACTGTTTAAAAGAAAACAGATAAAATATTAAAACGATATTGTGCGAGTCGTATATACAAGCATGTAAGACAGACAACAGTGAACATTTAAATAAAAAACAGCAATGGGAGCGATGTTCCTTTGATTTGATTTATTTAGTGTTGTAGAACAACGTTAAACTACGAAAGTCCGAAATGGACTTATTTCTGTTGGGGTACTTCTGGTGATGATTGGTGCACTGCGTTCTTTATTGAGCACATGAGCCATGTTGTACACCCGACGAACAGCTAAATGTCTCATCCGAAAGTCGGTGCACTAGTAGCTGGTATTTCGACCTTCCAGCCAAAACACAAGGAGATTGGCGTGGTGTTAAATCAAAACATGGACCAGCGAGTCATGATTCCCCTCACAGCACAGTGATTTCTACCAGCTAAACCAACTGATCTAAATGCCCTTCACATTTTAGTCTGGTGGTCTTCTTAGATAAAAACTATAAATCATAAGCCCAGTGTACAGTACACATGCAGAAAAATCAATCATTTGTTAAGACATTATTTTTATTTATTTAGTTATATTTTTTCCAATTTGTATTTTTGATTCTTATTTAGTTTTAAACTTCCACTCAGCGATCAGAACACTTAACCATTGGACAGCTTGTATAATGGACAGCTCTAAACAGCACATACTGTGAACAAGAGTGCTATCAGCCCATATTCTGGACAGATAAAGCCTGTGTGGACAGATAAAGCCCATATTGTGGACAAGACCCTCACATAGCCTGTATTGTGGACACATAAAAGCCCTATTGTGGACAGATAAAGCCTGTATTTGTAGACAGATGAAGAGCGTATTGTGAAAAAAGTCCATAGTGTACAAGAGCGCCATCAGCCCATATTGTGGGCAGATAAATCTCCTATTGTGGAGAGGCAAAGTCCATATTATGGACAAGAGCGCCCTTATCGACCCATACCGTGAACAGAAAAAGCATGTATTGCAGACAGATGTCACAAACCCTGTTCAAATAAATCCGATATTTCATATCAAATTACAGATTAAACTAATTAAAACTAAAATAGGAACAAGTTTGGTTGCGCTTTTTTTTAAATATTTCATTTATTTTGAAACCACAAGATTTATTTTGTGGTGAGACCTCACAAAAAAAAAACTTACACAGGGTGTGAAGCCTTCTTGTTCCTGTTCAACACCTGCATCTGACAGAGCATCATTGTCTTTGACTTGAAATTCTTTAGGATGAAGAAGCGTATGAAGTTCTTGATTTTTAGTGGATTTCTTTATTTCATTTGTCTGAAGCAAATATTAGCAATTGATTAGCAAATGTCTTTAGTTACAACTAAGAGGTCTAGAACCATCTATCTGATTATGTAATGTGTCTTTTTTGATTATTGATGAGAAATTTTTAAACCAATATTGTTATTTTTATAGTCATGGAAGCACAAGTGGATCTAGGTTAACGGTTTGAGGTTGCCAACTTCCGGATGTCCCAATCCCGGAGAGCTTGATCATCTACTGAGTAGTCCAACCAGGTGACACGTTTTTCGATCTGGATTTGACAAGCAAAAATAAAACAACAAAAAGGGGGTTTTGTTCCTTTTTTGGAACAATTGTGCCAGTTTTGATGTTTTATTAACTCATTTTGGGTAACAAACCCATTTTTTTTGTGTATCTGTGAATTTTTCGTTTAGTATTTCCCTTTTATTGTAATTTCTCCAATTTTATTTTTTGCATTGATAACATATAGTCTAATGTTATATTTTTTTGCAAAATGCAGAATATTATTATATATTTAGATTTAATAATAATGTAAATTAAAAATAATTTTCTAGATGTTTACAGCATTTTGCCTTGGTAACATGATTTTTTAGGCCTATAACAGGACTAAAATTTTAATAAGATTTATCCTGTTACCAAAACTATTTTGAAAAAAGACTTGCTGTTTGTTGCTTCATTAAAGCAAATAGATCCAGTCATGTATTTCCTTCCAATGTCAAAACTGCACTTCCTTGATGAAATCATCTTTTCAAATAATTAGAAATTTTGTTAAAATCTTACCAGACTAAACAGTTTGGCTTTATACATGTTCACATGGCGTGAAATCTTAAACATCGAGTGTTCACCATCAATGGCACAACACCGTGGTTCCCAATCACTGTCAAGAAAAATAATAACATTGCTAAAATTGTGGGGTAAGCACCACTTAATTCTTATTTATTTATTTATATAAGTCTGTAGCTGAAATATAAAAAGGAGTAAAGTATATTCATCAGGCTGATCCATCATCTATCCACTTCACAATGAACATAATTTTTTTTATCCTTTTCATATCCATTTTTTGCCTAGTCCTACTGAAGGAAACATTCATTTGTTCCAAAAACTATTAATATTTACAATACAATAAATATTTTAAACAATAATTTTACTCATGAAGAGATTAATAGGATCATACCAAGACAATTTTAATTTATTAATAATAATTAATATATAATTTATTAATAGTATCTAATTTTTTTTTATATAAACATACAGTATAACGTTTGCGGTACACCATGTATGTAGTTTTAAGTAGCTTACACCTACATAGGTGGTGTACCGCAAATGTTATGTTTATTGGCATCTCACCATGCAAACCTTAAAGCAATATATTTTTTTATGTATCTTTTATAGAATTATATATAACTTATTCTTACTTTTTCTACAGTGTATAAACAAAGACTTTCTGATATATATCTTTATATTGGACTAAAAAAGAATTGAATTGAATTTAAAACATTCATAAATAATGTACTCTAAGATATTTAGATTAAAAGATATGACCATTTGAAGTTTTAAACCTAAAATAACTAATATTTCTTCAGAATCTCAGAGCCAAGTGTATCAACTTTCAACACAGCTGGTGTTATGCCAATATTTTTTCTGAAGATAATAACCTTGTATTGTTTTCCATAGAAACATTTGTGTGGAATTAAAAAGGATTTTTTGATATCATTTAATAATGGTGATGGTGTTGATGGTGATGATGACGACAATAACGATCACTCTCAACCAAAATAGTATTCCAACATTTACCAACCTGGCAGCCAACTTATCTGGAATGCTTTCATAAAACTTCTCATAATTTTCCTTAAGAGCCTTCTCAAGCAAACCAAGGCAATGCTCCCTTGTCTATATTCAAAAATATAAAAATAAAAATGCATTAGGCCCCATAAAAAAATATTAGTTTATCACCCCCGCGCACATCACTTTTAGGGAAATCCCAATTTTTTTTTACACCTTTTACTATGCAAATGATGGTTTTTTTTTCTTTTATATTCACTTGAAATGCTTTGGATTTTCTTAACATAAATTAATATGAACGATTCTCGAGCTCACAACGATATACACAAAACATGGACGTCGTATTTGCGCCAGTCCAAATAATGTTGGACGATCTGGCGAAGTGTAAGATCACTACAACATCGGAGGGTTGGTTAAAAAAAAACCCTCCCGCCCTTATCAGTTTTTAGACTTTGGTAGCGTAATAAACTAATATTTTTTTATAGGCTTTATTTGTATTTCATTATAATATACCTTTTAGGTCAGTTGTTGTGCATGGATTGTGTATAAAAAAGTAAGCTTCTTACCATTATCTTGAGGCCAGCAATTTTTGTACTTTTTGCATCTCTTAGTGGACAGTCATCATCTGTTGAGAGACACAATGTGATAAGTTAAACTCTACAACCAAGACTAAATATAACCTTTATGGTGGGACGAAAATTCTGATAGTGGCTGGCCCCACCTCAGCTTATAATTATATGACTATGTTGAAACTTCTGTAATGCTTCGGCTGGTTTAAACCATTTAAAAAATTGATATGATATGGGTAAATGCTATGTTTAAATGAACATACTCCAGAGAAGCAGATGGAAATGTAAAACATTCTCAGGGATGTCCAACAACAACATGGATGGCCAACATCAATAAAGAAACCCGATTTTCACAAAAAGGTCTATGTACTGTATGCACTTGCTCAAAAATGAACCGAATGGCATGAAATGAATGAGATACCCTGTCTGACAATGGTTAGTGTTTATAGAAAATAAACAGTTTAAAAAGTATGTGAGGTCTAACCACAAAATGAGTCTCATGCTAGAAAATCCAAAACTCAGCCCTTAAAAAGGTGTTGATTCTAAAATTTCTTAAGCACTCTTTTAGTCTTGAATGTTTAGTCCAACTTTATAAATCCTACATCCAGATCACTCTTGAATATTCTTGCTCAATATATGGCCTTCTGCCTAAATGCGAAATTTACTACTTGAGACGTATTGAAATTCTTTTTGCCAAAATACTTGACTCTTCTGACTTGTCTTGTCATGATTTTCACTAATTTTAAGATCACTAATTTTGAATCTAGACAAAAATTTTTTTAGCTCTCCACTATTTCCAAAATTGCCCGTACCATTGACCACCCTTTGCACTCCAGTCTCCCCCAACATCGCGCCTGTTCTTCTGTCC
>JAOTQE010102008.1:0-13838 GCA_025631205.1 Nesometra sesokonis
AAATTTTTATTGCTTCTTTAGGGTATTAAAGTTAGGGTAAAAATTTGACTTTAGATCTATTTTTGTGATTATCTCTCCCTGTGATGTGACTCATTTTGTGATGAGACCTCACAAATTACAGTTAAATGAATATGAAAATTGTGATGGTTTGTTTTTTATTTTACCTCCACACAATTAATACAACTTCTTACGCGGTCAGTTGATTTCCACTTTATTGGAATAGAAAGCAAAAATAGAACATTGTTAAAATACACATTCTACTTGTTTCAAATGAATTTGATTTTAGTCTATAATTTTATTTATTGACACATTTGTTAAAACTCTCACATATGTTGCGGTTTTCTCAACTAATTTTGCTAAATAGTTACTAGATAAATTCCAGAGTGTTGATCCACACCATTCTTGGCTGTCCACTCACTGTTTATGTTGTTTGATTTTCATCAAATTGATAATCCTAGAAATTCCAACATTTTTAATATGTTTGCTAGCAAGTATTAGCTCAGTATTTGACCAACATTTGTACTTTCAATCATTCAGTCGTAATTTTGAAACCAATACTGGGAACTGTGCTGCCCTCTTCTAGGCATTATGGTATCTGCATATTTTTCAATTTTGTAATTTTGGTATTATTACTCGTGATGCTACAACACTTTAATTTACTAATTAACACAAAAAAATGATGATGGTATTCTTTTACAAAACATAATTGTGGCTATATCATGTACTTTTCTTATAGAAAACCTTGAAAATGTTTTGCTCTTTTTAGTCACAATTTTTGCAGATAACGCCCTTTCCTGGAGGAGGGCAGTATGCATCATATTTTTTGATGAGACACTGTTTGTACAGGGTAGTCCTAAAATATTTTTCCACTAGCCCATAGGACCAGTATTTCATTTTTTTACTGTAGGGGTTGAATTTTTATTTTTCTGTACTAGTCAAGAAAGAGTCCAGATTGCCTCATTGCTTACATTGAATTTATGTTTTTGGTCCCTAAATGTTTGGTTTAACATAAAGTTGGTACAGTTTGGTTTGGGATGTTGTATGTATAGGTACAGTAGTATATTAAAATGATAATGATGACAATATTAAATACTTTGCATTATACTATAGGTTACTGTGGTGGCTATACCTAGTGATTGACTGCATCATATTTGTACATTCGATCTTAACTTAAATAGAGTAAAGTCATAACTATTTATTTTGTAACCTATTATTTCTAACCTATTTCAGCTCTGGCATTACACGTTTAAGTCAAAGGTGAAACTCAACTTTTCAATGTTATTAAAATCAATCCAATATAATATTAATATTATCAAAGAGATGCTGTAAATTCTCCAAATTCAATTTGTTTTTCTCAATTTATGCATATACATAATTTTACAAAATTCTCATAAGCGGACACCTCCCGTATGCGGACACTTTTCCCGGACCCGAGGGTGTCCGCTTATGGGAGGTTCAACTGTAATTTGTTTACTATTAACTTTAAACAATCATTAAAGGTATTCTCCATGTGCCTGACTACCATGGCTAAAAAAGTGGTTTTTCAAATAAATGATTGTTACAAAAAAAAAAGCTTAAATGCACCATGGAGGAATTATACTACTGTACTGAGAAGTCAAGCAAACTGTGCCTCATGTTTACCATTATATGCAGCTGTGCTTGTAGTATAGAAAACAAAGAGTGAAAAAATCACATTGAGTTTATTGCAAATGAACAAAGCAAGTGAAACTAAACACAACGATGCAACCTCATGCACAGCTTGCAGGGTTTAAGTACTTCCACAAGCATGTTTTAATGGTAGGGGCTGTACCCTGTATTAATATTACAATTTTTATATTTCCTGTTTATTCAATACAACACTGTTGGTACGTTGACTGGAGGCGATTTTCTATTTAAATTACTTTGTGGGTGATATACTGTAGTCTGTTGGAGTTAATATTTGCTAAGCCCCACAGAGCTTCAAATAATTCATAATTTTGAGAATAGTTTTTATTTATTCCAAGGTATGGTTACATTGTACTTTTCAATAAAATAAAAATATTTATATATTTATAAGAACCACTAGAATTTAATTAATGAAGAGTACTAATCTTCAGTCTAGGGCCAAAGATATAAATTAAATTATAATTATAAATAAATTTAATAACAATTCTGTTTGTAACATTGTCTTAATAACCCACAGTAAATTGATCTAATTAAACAATATACATCCATGGGTAGAATTCTGCTGATGATATTTGCGAACCACACAGAGTTTTAATTATTTGATAGAATTATAATAAATAATTAATTAAACTTGTATTAATTGTATGGTACAGTTTAGATGGACTGTACTGGATACAAAATTAATTTTACATTGGTCAGTTTATGTCTCATTTACATCAGGCTTAGAATATGAGCTTTGTGGGGCCATAGAGGAATCCTCCATGGTAGGGGCAAGGCCATTTTTGGCATCATTTTGAAAGGTACAACTAGCATAATGATAAACAGTGCACCAGAGGCCATTTTGTGCAATTTTACTCTCATGTATAACTGAAAATAAGGGGAACCAAGGCCAAAGTGGCCTTAATGATGTCAATTTTTTAAGGCACTGAGGAACAATTATGAGGATACTACTGTAGAGGCAAATGGCCTTGGTGCCTTGGTTAAATTCGAGTCAAGTGAATGCATAAAAATGTAAATAACTTAAAATTTTGTCTATGAAATAATAAAATTAAAACAAAGTTAATTCTATTTTATAGACTAACTTTATTTTTAGATTTATTTATAGACAATATTTAGACATAGCCAAGTGTGGCCTCAGCATGCATCGTCTGACTATGATTTTGTCTGATTTATTTTGGATCAGAATAATTATGTATGGTGAGCAAACATTAACAATTTCAGGGATAATAGAAAGTTTGTGGATGCCTTAGTTTTAAAATTACTTTAGAATAACTTTAAGTACTGTAAAAATACTTGATATAAATATTACTACAGTAATATTCTGAAATAAACAATGACATGAAAATGAAATTAAATGAAATTATAAGTTATTTAAATAGTAATATATTTCTTTTATTTAGTGCTTTTCATTAGTAATTTTAGTTTTATTTTGACTTAATATTAAAGTAAGTTTTAATTAAGTAACGGTATATATATTGTTAATAAAATAATTAATATGAATTTTAAATATAAATACTGTATATGATATTTAAATGTGTTAAAATCTGATAAATTTGTGTAATAAAATAATAGAAGTTAACTTATAAATTGGGTATTTTAAATTTAGTGCGACATGCAAAAAATGCACTTTATTTATTCACTGGTTGTTTCCCAGAATGAAGCAGTATGTACATTGGTTGTTCATAAAAATTTTCATATCATGACCAAGATTCTAAATAAATAGGTTATTTTAAATTTAGTAATTTTATTATGACCAGAAACAGACATTTGCCTTTCTTTTTTCTACTCGAAAATAACATTTTAAAAAGTATGTAGGTAACTGATGCATTATTATTGTAGAAAATGAATAGAACATTCAAACAAATTTTGGGAATTTTGGGGGTAAGGGAACTTTGGGTATGGATTTCTCATTACCGTTATTAAACAGGATCTTGGAAGGTGTTGGTTGTATTCTACTAATTGACTCTCCAAATGTGATGGTGATAAAGGGAAACAATTAATATTAAATAATAACGATAATTGAAAGGCCAACAGCTTGCTACCTATGTACTGATATGATGGAGAATATTCTTATACCTGAATTCAGAGTTTGAATTTCTTTTATATGGTCTAACAGAACAAAAGATGCGTATTTTATTGAATATATGCTTAAAATATTACTATGGACTGGGAGTCTACTAAAGCGGTATAAGAATCCTTCCACAGCAGTTTTTCTTAGTATATGCTTCCACTACGTACTGTTTCTTATTGCCTATCATTCTTTTTCGTATCTGCCTAGAGGTGTAGTGCAAAGATATGGTAGGCCACCCTCCCAATATTGATCATCCTTCGGAACATTCGCTTTGTTCACTTTAGAGTGTCAACTTTACCAAATTCCAATTTTAGTTTCATGAATTTGGGACTAAGTTGTTTTTAATATCAGGTGTGGCCAGAAGAGTTTACCATGTACAGTAGGATTAAAGATATATTTTTTTTTTAATAATGACCGAAAGGTCATAACTATTACTAAATTTTGAAATTAACTTGCTCATATTAAAGTAGCAACAAAGTTAAATCGAGCATTTAAATTAGTATATTTAAACATTGTTTTTATAAGGTTTTTGCACTGAAAAATAAACAAAATTATAGAGACTATCAGCTTTTTAATGTTGCAAAATTAGGAGTAAATATTTTTTAATATTCTAATTTTGTGTGGAATGATCCTAATATATATTATTTCTTTAAAATAAGCAAGTTCTTTTCAATTTTTTGTCATCTTTCAGGTCATGATACATTTTTAAGTTCAGCTAAACTCTTTTGTTTAATTTTACTTATATTTTAAATTATAATTAGAATTCAGTAACTATTTTTAGCCAAGTACTGTATTCTGTACTGAATATTGCTCTAATATTTAACATTCCTTTAACATTCTTAAAATTCAGATCCCAAATATTTCCAACTTTTTTCTCTTTGTTTCTTTGTTTCTCTCTTAAATTTGCTTGATATAGATCATGGTAACAGCGACATTGTGGAGGTAATGGGCTGTGAATCACCCCTTGTGAAGTTAACCACAAGTATTTTCATTACTTTCTTCAGTCTGTCATATATTACTGTGTGCTCCTTATGTCTTTGTTTCTGGTTGTTTTAGCATTAGTTGGAATGTATTACTGATGAAGCCCAGGCTTGTTTTTTTTTTTTTTTCTTTCAAGAATGATGCGGCAAGAACTTGTAAGATCTGGATTACTCTGTTTGTGGTTAGATTTTGATTTGATTGATTATATTTTGCCCAGGGACAAAAGCGTCCATTATGTTGGTGGTGCAGTGGTCTGTAATTTTTGTTTAGTCTTCTGTAACTTGGATGCTTATTTCCTTTTGTCCTTCTTCAACCATAAGTATAAATGGTCGCTAGCTAGTTAACATTGGTACATTAGTAATAATTATTGTAATAAATATGATTCAAGATTGAAGATTCGTACAGTATACTGTAAATGATACTAAAAAAAAGGCACTTGTTAAGCTGGGCACTCACTGTGTCGTGCGATGGTCATACGACAGTCGCATTAGTAAACCGTCGCTCCCTGTGTGTGTGGTTGCCAGACGCGATGACAGTCTATTATTCGTCAGCTGACGGTTTGTTTTTTTAAGTGATTTCCCTGTTGAATCACTAAAAAACCATCGGCAGATGAGTAGAAGACTGTGTGATTACGTCTGGCAACCACACACACAGGGAGAGACGGTTTAGTCGTGCGACCGTCGTATGACCGTCGCACGACGCACTGAGTGCCTGGCTTTAGTTTTCATATTACTCTCAAATGTTTCAAATGTTAATAAAGTTAATTCATGCATTTACCAGATGCTATATACACTATCAGTTAATTTAAAGATGTACTGTATTGTCATAGAAAAATAACAAATTATTGATTTTGAAAATAAATAGCTTATTTTTAAGAAATATTGTTATGACCATGGGACTCGAAAATGCGATATTAGATAACACAATTGCCCCACATTTTGCAACAAATGAGCAAAAACACATCAACAGGCTAGAAGCCTCGATAAAAATATGTAATTTTTCAGTATATACATCTAATTTTATTAATAGTACATTAATACCTATTCTCATATCCTCAACTATGACGTTACTGTAATATGAGCAAGGTAAAATTTTTCAAAATTATTGGTGATGATTTTCAAGTGAAAATATATCTTTAATATTTTTTCGACACCATCTTTGAAACTGTTTGTCTTAAACCAGAGCATGATAAATTCAGCACATGTCCTTCAAACATCAATTGTCGTTGTTCACAAGTATTTTCCATTATAGGATTTAATTTTAATAAAATACATAATAACTGGAAACAGTTTTTTGTTGTGGCTTATAAGATGACTTTAAGTTGCTGCAGCTGGGAAAGTTATTAATATGACTATGTCCTCTAACAGATGTCTTGCATCTCATTTTTAAATACATTCCTACAAACTATAGTAATTTAGTATCAATGTGTTGCTGATGATAGTATTACGGTTAGGAAATATTCACTTTGGAACCCTAAACCCTAACTATTAAAGCAATGTCATTTGTCAGTGCTCATTTAAAGAAAAATAAAACTTCTACATAGGTGAAATTAAAATGTGATTTTTTTTTTTATTCTTGTGTTGCATCCACTGGGCACTCACAAGACGAGAACTATGTTCAATTTCAATAGAAAATTTGTTTACTTACAGTACTTATATTTTACAATATAAAGGTTCGTATTTATTTGTTTAAATATTGGAAGATGGCATGTCATTCTTTCTAAACAAAGTATCGTTATATCATGAGGCTTAGGGAGCAGGAGTAGATTCAATATTTCTGATAGGGGGTAGCGCCAAGCTGGTGATATGGGGCGGCCGAATGCACCCCACTAGTGTCCAAGGGCAGAAAAAATTGACTGCCAAAAGGGGAGGACGCAGCACTAGCGTAACCCCTGGATCCATAAATAAGAAGTTCTAGAACATGTGAGAAAAAAGTATGACAAGAAGTGAAAGTTAGATCAGAGACTGATTGAAAGAGTTGCCCATTGGGTCAATAGAGCTTAAAGTTATGGTAGTCCTATGAAATGATAGCTGCACGTTGACTTCATCAGGGTAAGCAGTGGGTAATCTGCAAGTAATACTTTGAGCTGTGGTTATGCCAGTAAACAAGTTCTTATCAAACCTGGTCTTCGTCAACTGGATTTATATGCAGATCAGTTGTATCGAAACACTCTCTTTACATAAACTTTATCAACATTTACACACTTCAAATGCATACCTTTGATAACTAACTTGTATCAATTTAGGAGGTATTCAGATATCGTAATATGTTTGTTTATGATAACAAATACCAAACAGAGGATATCTTGATATTAATTAACCTCATCGTTATAAACGAATGATGATTTGATGTATAAGGGTTGCACCATCTTGGCTCTTGAGTTTCAGGGAGGTTTCATTAATTTTATAGTGTGTTCTTGTGTTCAAAGAGAATGGCAGAAGTTGGTTTTATGTAGATATGTCACTCATAAGCCACTTTCACTTAGAACATAACCTACAGTACCTCAATGTTACCAAAGCCATGTCGGCATTATTGCCAGTCTAAACCCTTCAAGGGAAAATCGTAAAATTGGCAGTCTTAGTAGAGGGTGCTGTTTTTACCAATATTTATTTCTAAGGTATACCTTTGTTTAGTTCTGGTAACACTGTATAAGCCAGTATTATACAGTCAACCCTTTCACACACACCCGGCATAAACTAGTATTGGTAATATAGCCGTAATATATCTAGGGTCTGAGTCGGTCTAATGAATGCCACACTAAAGGGAAAGTACCCTTTCACACTAAAGCTTATATTCGCAAATTAACAGTTGATGAGGAATATATGATAGAGAATCTTATTTGAGCAAAAAATAATGAATTAGATTTGTCACTGTTCAGTTGGAGCATACAGTAGATAGCCAGGTATAGCCAGTCTTCAAGACATTTCTTTTAAGAAAATGAATAAGACAAAATCCTCTTTAAAACATTTCATCTTGCTGCAACATTTAGTCATGTGATAATCATCACCTGACTAGCACCTGACCAAGTTTATACTTGCAGTTCCTATAGTGCTCAAGTCGTATCACAGCAAACCAACATCGTAAACACTTGCAACGACTTGCCGTCTATTTGTGACGTTTACCAACTGGGTCTATTAGTATTATTAGCACTGTTAATAAAAGCTGTAAAATGCATCATTCAGCTTCGTTTATTAGCAAAGTATGCTTACGGAGGAAGTTGTTTTGCTTGTTGGGAATTTATCCTAATTATTTACCTTTAAAAGATGGCTACTGTATCGTTGGGGACTGTGATGATCACATAATGAATTCTCATGTGCCTTGTGTGTGTTGATGTACCCGAATCATCTTGCTGTGGTAAAATTCAGAATTACTATTCAGCATGTTACATTTACAGATGTATCTTGTGAATCATTCCTAAGTTTTCATTGTGCTATCAAGATATCAACCCAACAGCTTCCAAGTCTCCGGGGTTTTCCTGAAGTCTCCAAGAATTTGTAATCATCTTCTGGCTCCAGAATTTCATTTTCTCTAGGAAAATAGTGATTGAAAATTAAGCATTTGTGAAGTGTAGGAATCTATTGGTGAACAGTATTTACATATTTTAATAGTGACGAAGATGTGAGAAATCATTGTTTCTTAATGGTACTTGTATACATTTTAGGAAACGTGTACGATACAAATGATGGTCAGACCAGGGGTGTATCCAGGAATTAGGGAAGAGGGGCACTCAAACCCAATTAAATTTTTTCTTTTTTTTTTATGCTTTTTTGTGATGGGATAATTGACTTCATAGTTTTTTCCTGTGATGCGTGCTCATATCCTTTGAAGGAGGTGATCAAAGCACCCATGTTCATATTTATATATTAAATTTAATGTTTTCTGCCTCTGAAGTTTGGATGGCTTTTGTCAGTCTACCGCTTTTGACTTTACAAGTGTTGGCAGGTATGGTATTTCGTAGTGATAGTTTAAAAGTTTAAGCAGGGAGGAAAGGTTATGCTTTTTCCCCTTCCTCTTCCCTTCCACTTCCCTCTACTTTTCCTTCTTCCTTCCCTTCCATTTTCTTTCTCTCCTTTTCGTCCCCATTCCTTTCTCTTCCTTCCACTTTCCTTCTGCTCATCTCCTATAATAGGTTAATTTCACATGTCTAGACATAGAGATAACCTAAATTTCTTTAGAACAATATCATTCATTTTAAACTAGATTGACAGAAAATCCTATCCAACAATAAACAACAAAAGCAATATAACCTAAAACCGGAACTTGGTAATTAAGAGATATACAGGCCACTGTAAGAAGTCTTCACTTATGTTGGCTTAAGTCATAGCTGCCTTCACTCCTCCTCACAGCTGTGATATAATCCGATAAATCCCGATAGGAAAAAATGAGAAAAGCGGATTATCTTGAATTGAATTTAATAAAAAGAATTCCATTATATTGTATTTAAAAGGGTTTGTGCAACAATGACGATAAAATAACTATACTGTACAAGCATACCTTGGTATTTTTATTATACGAAGCATTTTAATGGGTAGGACAATATGATACTTTATCAAAATTTGACGAAAATTTTATTTCTCCATGGAAACATCAGCTTTCTGTAGGAAACTTCCAAGTCAAATTATGATTGCCAGATGAAATGTTAAAACATCTATCTTTACCAAGCTGTTTAACCCATTTACGCAAAATTTGTTCATGTAAATTTAAATTTTGAACTATTTTGTAGTTTTGTACATTTCAAAGTTAGGTCAAAATGATTAAATCATTCAATTGATTTGAAAATTAAGGTTTTGTTTAATTATTATGATTAAAGCTTTTATTTAGGTGTCCAGTCTGGATATTTAGTTCGCATGGATAATCAACAAAAGCCAGTACAGTTGTTTTTACTGCGAGGCATTTTTCGGATTTGTACAGTGTAGTAGTTTTGACCAACAGGTGTCTATATTGTTAACAATGGTTGCTGGCTAGACTAACTACACCTGATTTAAGAAATTACGCATTAACAATGTATTATAGATCAGCCGATAAATTAACCAACTTATTTCTTTATTGTCAAACTGCTGAAATTATGTAATATTTTCACTCTTAAATTCCAACTCACACTATACTATAGCACCATACAGTAGGGCGTCCAAGTAGTTGTTCATAAGTTTGTATAAAAGTGCTGTCAGTCTACAATTTAAAGTTAATTCTTTTTGTTGAAATTGTTGTTGTTGAGAAACTTCAAATAAATGAGGTTGAATATCCTAAAGTTTTTTAGGGATGTTTTAATTTTTAATATTAAAGATTTTTATTGCTACTGAAGCCAGCTATGGGCTATTATCCACTTAAAATCACAACAGAGATACTACACAAGAAAATACATAACAATAAATATATACAGTGTAATTGTAAATGTGAAGGCGGGGTGGGGGTAATAATGATTAAAGAGAGCAAGTTTTATGTCTTCAACGGAAATTTCACGGGTCAAGAGCAAGGTCATAAGGTCATATTTATAAAATGTCCCAATTTGGCTTTCACTGCAATTTTTTAGTTTAAAAGCCGTCACCATTAAATACTGTATTAGATAGTTTTGACAAGGCAGTTGGAAGAGAAAATTTTTTCTGTACAAAATTTCAAGCATGTCTGTTTAAAACTGGGGATGTCGAATGCTTTTAAAATTGTGGTAGCAACAACAACAGCAGCAACAACAACATAAGTGAGGCTCTAAGGTCCACGTTTTTCACGACCTAATTTATCCTCATTTGCACTTGACTGAAGCCTTGCTGGTTTGTTTGCCAGAAAAAAAAGTCCTGTGTGAACATTACATGGACATCTCACTCCATATTTAGCTAAGTCTTCTCAGATAAGGACTATAAACGGTAGGCCCAGTGTACACACACAACTAGAAAGAACCCTGTACACCTTTCGAGACGAGTAGGGGGTTACCCCGATGTACTGGTTCATACAATACCCCTGCTGTGGACAGACGAATGGGCGCAAGTGCGAGCCAGTGCATGTGACCCTTAGGGGAGTAGAAAGTCATATGAATGTGTAAAATCTAGTCCACAGCGCCTTGAGACTATAATTATAAGGCGCTATATAAATAAAAAATTATATGAAAATGCCTGCCTGTTAGTTTTGAGGGGAAGTGTGCCCAGTAAAATTCACTGAGCTAATTTAACCACCCTGGAAAGTCTAGTGCAAACAATGCGATGATTTTATAAGAATATTAAGAAGCAGTACATTTCTTTTTATATTAATTGATCAGGTATTTTTTGACAGTGTTTTTTTTTTATTGATGTTATTTTATAATTCATAATTATATACATATTTGTATTATTGTTAATATAGGGTCATCACCTCGTGACAAGTTTGCACTTCTAGAGATGACCCCTACTTAAAGTTATATTGTAAAATGTGTTTTATGTATTTTTCACTATCAGTTGAAATAAATGTGTCTATGCAATGACAAGGACTCTGGTAAACTTCCCTTTCATTACTATGTAGGTAATTATGCTGGTTGAAGGTGTTCATGATCACCCACTCTAAAAATGTTCCACCCGCCCTAAAACTTATTTTAAGGTTTTCCACCCAGCATAATTTCATGCACACCACCCACCCAAGCCTATGAAAAATGTAAAAAATACTGGTGTAATTACTTTACCATCCACTGGTGCATTTTTGCTGCCCATCCCAAGATTTTTCTCTCATACCTGGGAATTTACCCATGGTATTGGTAAAATATTCTCTCTTTTAAATCACATGCAGTTGCGGCTTAAGTCACCTTAGATGAAAGATGAATAAAACTCAATCTTACAAACCCAGTCCTTTGTTAAAATTTATATCTCTACTTATATTAACATTCCAAATTTGATATGGTTATGTTGTAACATGCCTGAAATATGACAAGTGAATAATTATCTGTCTAATCTCCATTTTCCAAAAATTCAATATTACAGGTTATTATATTTGTTTCCTATTTCTTATCATTTCAGTATTAGCCTCTCGATTCCAGAGAATCATTTTCAATGATCACCTCTTCATCCAAAGGTCGTTCACCTTGAATTTAGGAGGTCACCCAGCACTGCGGTCATTAGCCTTGACACTGCGAGTACATCCGGCGCTCAGATCAACGTTTCATACTTGTTCCATACGACGTTGTACGACTGAAGATTTGAATAAAGTTGAAAAAGAAATAGAATTAGGTCCTGATGATGTTGATGAAACAGTTAATGATCCGTAAGTATTGATATTGCATGTCTAACTTTACCTAATTTCTTTATTGTGTTTCTTAATTCTTCCACAAACTGGCTAGTGATAGTGATATGTTTTACTACATATTACAGAAGTTTGTATTATGAGAGATTGCATAAGTTTGGTTTAGATTAAAATAGCATCTTTGATCATGTAAAAGAAATGTTTTGGACTATGCTTACAGGCAATTCTCCAAAACAACCAATTTCGGGGAATTTTAGATGGGGACTTAAGTTTGTTAAACCCCCTCCCAACCCCCACTTAAGTCCGCAATTGACTTTTCAGACCATTCGTTTTGTTTGGTTTTCTTAACAGTTCATTTTAGAAAGAGTCAAGTTTACCTATGTTTACAAGAAAATTTTCATTACAAAATATTGATTAGCAATAATTGCTATTACATTTTGATGCTATATAAATATAAGGTTTAATATGGTGATTTTGTGCGATCCATGTCTAAAATTGTATAGGAAATGTTCATTTTTGTGTAGCGTTCTACGCTACACTGGCGAAAATGTTCCCTGGTTTACACTGGTTACATGGTTTTTTAACTCTAAAAATGGTCCAGATTAGCATAAAAATTTACGGTTTTCCAGAAAATCAGCTTTGTGAGAATTTACTGAATTATTATAAACATGTAAATTTAACCATTTAAAATATATAACTCTATTTTATAAAAACAAATACTGTAGAAGTAGTAATTTTTACAGTACATTAATTTTTCAGTTTTCTGTATGCAAAGGAGCTGCTGCGAATAAAAACATCACGAAAATTTATTTCCATAAATATTTATATAGCAAAAATTTAAATTCATTAATTATTGTCACTCAAAAATATCCAAAATTCATAACATTAAAATTTATGTTAACATTAACATTATAGTCATAACATTAATTTTGAAATTAACTTGCTCATATTAAAGTAAAATCAAAGATATGAACTTTAAAATAGAAACTACTGTATTTAAAAACTGTTTGCAGTACTAAGATGTTTACACTTGCTGTAAAAACTAACACAATTTTAGAGGCTTCCAGACTTTTTATGGATGTTTGCTAATTTCAAGCATTATAATATTGCAAAGTAGGGGTAAATATTTTTTTTAATATACTATTTTTGGGTGGAATGATCCTAATTAATTTATTTCTTGAAAATAAACAAGTCATTTTAAAAATCAATTTTTTGTCATTTTTCAGGTGACAAATACATCTCTAAACTAACATGCAAATACTGTAAAATGCAAACGTTTTAATACACGAAAATTACCACTTCATATTAAATCAAAGAGTAGGTCAAAGGTCGGTGGCCTTTTTTGGTCTAAAATAACAGTATCAGTTTAAATCTAAATGTTGTCTATGTTTAAATTTCAAAATAATACAATATTAATGTTCACTAAGATTTTTTTTTCTAAAATAAATGTGGGGGCGGGAGTTTTACTTGGATTTATATAAATTCCATACGCGATTAAAAGTATTGATTAAAGTGTTGGTATAAGCTTTTATACCATTTTGGAAAATTTCCAACTCTCTCTTTGTTCTCCTCTGGTCCTTTTTGCCTCTTTGTTTAATATTCAAAAAGAAGGTCTTAACATCTGTAGAAATTGTTCGACCACAGCTTTATGCTGGTAAGTCTTAAAAAACTAAACACAACAGAATTATGAACCGGCATTTTGTGATATGAACCACCGGCATTTTATGAAATGTCCGCTGCTAAATGAAGATGGTCAGTTCGTACTGTATTAACATTAATTTACAAGTGTGCTTGTTTCTAAAAGATTCTGATGTATCAGGTAACATATTTAGTACTTATTTCATCATGGGCCTGTTTCTACTGAAGACCATATAAAAAAACGGTTTTTTGGAAACGGTTTTTTATAATTGTTTATAAACAAAGG
>JAOTQE010102019.1:0-13837 GCA_025631205.1 Nesometra sesokonis
CCCCCCGTAGCGCCGCCACTGGTCCCGAAACGAATTCGAATCTAGTACAAATTCAACTGTATTAATGGCATGCTATGTAAGGGCAGTAAGGGAGTGACTATTCGCCCGTCCGCCGGGTGAGTTTCAATACTATGCATATCGTTCACTGTTCTCTGCTTATACCGATAGAAAATGCTTATAGAAGACCCGTCCGTCGGGTGAGTAATTGAAAAACGGTTAACCACCCAACTGTAAGGGTAAAACTTAGAACTCTTTAAAATGTCCTATGCACCTTTAAGAAACGTTAATTGTGTTACCAATTGTAAAACAATTGTTTGTAGGTACAAAATTTTGATTCATTTGAGCGATGTATCTATTTCCTTCAAAATGTAGACGTGTGAATAACCTTTATCCATTTATGTACCTGTCAGAGAACGACCGGGTGGATAGTCTTGGTCATACAACAATGAACAATCTATGATTTAACATTTAATGGTCTGTAATATCAACCAGATATACCCTGGTCCGACTTGTCTGTTTAGTTTAACTAAATATTTATCAGCCATTACGTGTACCTTACCATTAGAGAATTTTATCAATTTTACCCTAATTTTCAATGACATGTATTGCAATTTTTAATTAACCACCTCACTGGCTTATCACATTAAAATTATTTAAATAATAGGAATATTCTGTAGCAAAGCGATCAGTTGGAAATTAACCCAATTATCCATTGTGATAAGACTTGTTAAATTTTCTAATGGGGTTGAACACCTAATGGATCATCCGAATATATAGATTATTTTATTTATAATCATCAAAGATTAAGATGAAATATGTGGCAGAGCCAAACCAAATAAGACATAAGTCGCAAATACTAGTTTTCTACAATCGGCAGATATTTAGAAATGGTACATTTTTTTAAATGTTGTTTTATTTCAAAAGTATACAGTTTATACATTCAACTTTCATACTATCTTAGCAATTTTCAGATATTATGGTCAAAAAAATGTTTAAAAAATGCAATTTAAAATGACCTTGCTAAGCCAATGTATACTGGTAAAAAAATTTTTGAATGCAGTTTTCTCAAAACTTACATTTTAATTGTTCGAACTTCGATTGTTCGTATGAAACTGATTTTTTTGCATGTTAAAGAAAATAATGTGTAGTTTTAAATTCCATAAAAAACTCAATTTTCAATTTTTCGACTTATATCTTTTTTGGCTTGGCTCTGCCATATGATATAATAGTTAATCTTTTTTTTAATTTGAAATCGCATCCAGTAAACTGGAACATTATTTTAAATCTTTATTTTACAATTCAAGTTATCTAATTTGACCCAGAAACTTTAAATAGCCCTGATTAATTGACTAATAACTAATCTTTAAGTTTTGGTAGAAAAACTATATAAATTTATAACATCCCTATTTTTTTAAAAATGACCCTATTGTTATGTAGGCCCATCTATCTTTAATAATTTAAATTCTCTTAAAGTTTTCTATTTTGTAACTTCTGTTTCTGAATTAAAATAAGAAATCAAAACGATTTAATTCCAATCAGTCATCGATGGATTTTTAGATTCATATGATAAAATTTGGCACATCATTCTGAATTACACAATGTGTTACACAATGCGTTACACAATGTGTTACAAAATGTTCAAAGAATAAAATTACAATAGGAATAATTGAGTTAATATCTCAAGGTTTAGCAGAAAAGTTACATTACTTGACAAAAATGATAATGCCCCTCATCTCTACCACGCTGGTATTCTGTTTTCGTTTACAAATTTACTTGGAGAACCTCGACGCGACGCAATTACAACGTAGTTTATCCCAAACCGCAACGCGACTGATGTAGGAAACTTTTACTTATAGCATGTTATAATTTTACAGCGCATAATTTTCAAATATAAAATACATTGAGTTTCGATGTTCTTGATCAAGATTTTGTAACTTTAAATATAATTATAATATTATTGGTCGCTTTTATACTTTACAACAATATCCAAGTGGCTACAGATCAGCTTTAGTGGCTGTACAATGCACTTAGATATGGTTTTTACTTTAGCCAATTTATTTTCATACAGTTTATTTCACAATATCGATACCTTAATTAAACAACTCATTTCGTGTAATTTCCCTATATACATATTCATAATTAATTTCATTATATGCACACCATAACATTAGTTATATACGCTGTACATATAAAGTCTCCGTTTACAATAATATACAGGTCAAAGTTCAAAAGCCATATTTATATACTTAATAACACATAATAATTGCACAGGGTAATTCATTATATACAAAATTCGGGAAATTAGAAACAACTATACATTTTTGTACACAAAATAACAATTTACATAAGTATTGAAAACCGCGGAATGATATTTTGGAAAGGCTTCAATTGAAACGTTTAATCAGCCAAATTCGGCCTTACAAAAATAGTACGCGAAATGCAGGTCAAAAGTTACAATAGAGATATAAAAGGCGGGAATAATTATTGCATTAAATCAATTTTGAAATCTTAATTGTATTGCAGGTCACATTATTTTATACAAACGTTCTAATAAAATGTAAACATTTTGTTTATTTTAAACAAAATGTTTATAAAACATATAAATCATAAAAGCTCTAAGGGTTAAATATTACGTCACTGCGTACGTCAAAGGTCAAGAGATTAACGTACGTAATGATTACGTACCTTTGTTTGTATCTTGGACTTTAACGTCAACTTCAAACATTATATATTAGCAATATACATTTTAATCCTTTACTTGAATATTAATTTTGATTCAGAATATTTACAAACAACTCATATCGATAATAATATCCATTAAATGAAATTGGCTTACGGTCGGAATATATAGTGTCAGGTGATGGGAACAACGATAGCAAAGTGTTGGCCGATTTACCGCGTAAAATCAGATGCGGTCTTCTGTTCGTGTCTCAGACTTCGAAGTGAAACACCAAATCAAAACGGTCTAAATTCAAACGGTTTTCATTTCAGATGTCATCGATGGATTCTTAGATTCATTGTGGAATTTGGCACATCATTATTAACTGCGTTACACAATGTGTTACAAAATGCGTTACAAAAGCAACACATGACGAAGACGCGTCAGAATCCTAAAGTAAGTCTGCGTAGAAATAATTAAAGCATCCAGCTGAGACGTCACCATCTAACTAGGTGAGGATGGAGGTGATGAGCCTTCCTCAATAGAGTTCATTCGTAATCTTGTTTCGAACTGGTTTCGATTTCTTCTTCTCTTTGTTTCCATGAAACACACAACCACGAAGAAAATGAGAGGCACGAATATGACTGCTAGTCCGATACCTATAAGGGACGGGCGCTTCTGACCTCCGACCATCGCAAGGAAAAGGCCTGAAAACACAAAAACAAAATATATTAATAAAATATATAATATGTTATATTAATATTACAAAATAAACATACCGTAAAATAAGGAAATGCAATATAATACCAGTAGTTTTTAGATTCGCAATAATCATTCTATACTTCACGCTTTTGATCGGTTGGTCGGTCGGGTTGTCCCAATTGCGTTCAATAGGCAATTTCTTTAAGCTCAATCCAGACCATCAAATTTTCTTTTACAAAAGAATTTGATATGCCTATGTATGGTCATGATTGAGTTTTACGTTATAATAGGCATTAAGTTGGACATTTAGCAGGCAATTTCTTTATAATGTCTGTTGATCATCAAAATAGTTAGTTGCTCAGTCGGTCTGTTAGTCGGCCCCTCTAGCGGTCGGTTTTAAATTTATTTCAACCACTTTTATCAAATATTATCATAAAATGTTACAATGGCACATCATTAAAATAAAATTGGAGACATTCGATCGTCTGAAGAGGTCCGGGATACGGACGAATATATACTACATACACCATTGTATTTTGCTTTAAAGCATTACTATAGAGGGCCGAAATGGCTTATAACTATATTGTATATAATTGTAACCATGCAATGTTCAATAATAAATGCTATTAATGTGTTGTTTTTTAAGAGGTCAGTGGTTTAAGATTTGGGAGGTTTCGCAACTATACGAAAACGCAAACGAATACGTCATAAACGTTTGAATATATGCCACGGTTGGTCAGTATATTACAACGATCATCAACAATTCGCAGGTACAAAATTTGATATATTTTTAACACATTTAGCAACTTTAAAAAATGGAAGTGTGACGTATCCGTATTCGTTATCGTACTTTCTTAATCTAAGATAGTAAAAATCCACTCTTTATGGAGTGACTTGACCCCTCCAAAAAGAATGAAATTCACTCAATTTGATTTGAAAAGGAAAGCAATTGGAGTATACCAGAAAAACTTGTGGACTGGACTTGTGGAAATTGTTAAGAAGAGAAAAATAAGTAAATATCAACAATGGGAAAGGAGAAGTGACAGCCTAGTCCTGGCAACTATTGAGGGAGAGATATGTGGAAGAGGAAGGAGAGAGAGGAGACGGTCTGAGTGGGTAGACAACATCAGATGCTGGACAAAGTTATGGTGAATGAGAGGAGATTGGCTTTCCAGAGAAATGTCTCTTTGGTTCTAAAGTACACTGAACTGATACAATATTTGCAAAAGACAAAATATATAATAATATGTTTTATTATACAGTCAATTACGATTTACGAGAATAATGATAATTTTTAGTTTGAAATGAAAAACGTGGTCGTATATCATTTTCATTTATAATTGTGCATTACATCTATATAATATAGAAGTATAAGGATATCCTATAGAAGATATGGAATTAAAGTTTCTGGAATTTATATTTATAACAATTGAGAAGAGGTAATGGAAACTTGACTTACGATTGGATGAAGATAGGTATAGAAAGGTTACGTTACATAAGAATGTGAGGTAGGGCAAGGTTTGATAATACTTGATGATACAAGATGAATATAAAGATAGCCTATAGAAAGGTATGTAGTAAAAATAATGTACAATAATGATTGATTTGTTATGTAAAGCTGAAACCTAGTACACTAATTGTTGTTTCAGGCAAAATTAGTGTTAGATTATTTAAAGCAAGATGTGAATATATAAGGTAAATCCCCTTTTTCGTGTTTCAAATATTTGTTTTGTCAAAACGTACCCAAGAACGATTTTAAATGAAAGAAGATATGAACAGAACACATTTTGCGACATGAATTTCTTAATTCCATCCATGTCATTCACCAAAGAGCCTTAAAACGTTGTCTCCAGTCATCAACACTCGCCATACCAACGAGCCAATTTCACTGTACTTCCTGTTACAGAATCCTATTTTAAGGTGTCCACGTAGGTTATATTATTGTGAAAGAAATGTAATATAGGGGAGAATGAATAGAATGAAGACCAAGAGGAAGAGCTATTATGATGATTGTGCACGAAATCAGGGAAGTAAGGAATAATTTACCAGAAGCGTGATGTCAAGGGGAACTGGGAGTACAGTACTGGAGCATGGTTGGAATCAATACATGTGTGAAAAAATGCAATAAGGGGAGAATGAATAGAATGAAGACCAAGAAGAAGAGCTATTATGATGATTGTGCACGAAATCAGGGAAGTAAGGAATAATTTACCAGAAGCGTGATGTCAAGGGGAACTGGGAGTACAGTACTGAAGCAGGGTTGGAATCAATACATGTGTGCCCCCCTTCCCTCTTTGTATTTAGTTCACCCTCCCCTCAATTTTCTCAAATACAAATACTGTGAATTTCTTAAAATTGCAATATGAAACGGTCTTTTTTTCTTAATGAATTTAAAACTGAGAACTTGGGCTCAGATCCACTCCTGTGGAGGCTATCGTCAGGGCCACCATCGGCAGGACCTTAATGAAGATGATTAGGCCTTCATAGTTTTTGTATAAAGTATTTTAAGTTTAATAACTGGTAGTAGTAGTGGTGGTGCTAGTGGTATGTGGTAGTAGTTGTGGTGGTGGTGGTTGTTGTTGTAGTAGTACTGGTAGAAATCGTATAATGACTATTAGATTAACATAATGGTGATTTAGGCCTACATGAATATAGTTCTAAGTTACTTACCAAGAGGCAACACGAGTACGAAGTAAACGCATACTAGGATTCCGAGTGCAAGACCTTGTCCGCAGCATAGACCACCGCAACATCTTTTCTCTGAAAAAAAAGAAAACAAAACAGATCATAACAATTGTAATACATCTTGAATTACTTTACCAGCTGACTCTACTTATCAATATAGGTCTGTCTGTTCTTCTGTCTGTCCACTGGTAAGCTATTCTATTCCAATGGTTCACAGCTTTAAAAAAATGGTAATTCTAATCGTGTATTCACTCTTAAATTTGGTGTTGATTTAATAGCGATCTCGATTTAAAATAACTGCGGTATTAATAAGTGGATTGTAAACTATAGTTTAGAAATGTATAGCACATGGCGACGGAGTTTTTTTTTTATGGTGCAAATGGTATGATATTTGTTTTAGAATGGTTTAAATCTTGCGACATTTTAAAGGTTTTGCAAATGTACGAAATACGGGAACAAAAACGGATACGTCAATCTACTTCCATTTTTAAAGTTGCTTTTATATCAAATTTTTGATTGAATTGTTGATGATCGTAAAATACAAACCAATCGTGACAGGTATCCAAGGTGTTAAATTCAAACGTTACAAAAATATATGACGTTATACGTATTTCGTGAAGTTGCGAAACCACCCTATCAGCGAAACCTGTTAAAAAGATGTAATATATTTGCAGATAGAGATGTGTATAGGCATATAAAGAGGATAGCAAAAACGTGTTTCAAAGTGCAATGACTTTACTGTGAGATGTGACATTACAGGCCTTTAATCGGACACATGGTCACCTACACAGTTCGTTTCATAATTATCATTAAACTCAATTTTGTTACAGTCACGCCTCATAGAACGAGGCAACTTCGATATGGTTAAATTACATCATTATATGAAAATTGCCGATTATTGATATTACCCTTAAGTTTTCTTTAACTGATATATTATAGGCTTCAATTGATTTAATTCATGTTTTCCAAATAAATAGTACAAATATACTCAAAATTAGAGAAAGAAAGACAGTCTTGCTGGAATGCATTGCTCAAAAATACTTTATTGTAAAAGAGAAAATTGTGGAAGAAATTTCCAAATCAATACTGATTTAAAAGTAAAAATACAAATATTTTAACATTAAGGTTAATTACAAAATGTTAAATATTTGTATTTAAAAATTAAACATGTTGACAATAACGAAATAATCCCGAAAGTCAGTTCCCAGTTTTTCTGGATGTGAGGAAATCAATTGACTACTTTAATAATGCAATGATCAGCCTCACTGTATTTAAATAAACTGCCGAAGTAGTAATCGTTGATGATGGTGGTTGTTCACCGAAACATGTTTGTATGGGACGATAAGGCCATTTTGTAAATAAATATATGGGCTTTGCCCAAGATGAAGTTTACAACAGTTGTGCTTGATTTAAAATTAAATAAAATACTTCAATTTGTGGATAAATATTTTAAGGTGGTCTAGGTTACATTGCAACATAGTTAACATTTAAATTACATATAATGAATTAGCTACAGAACTTATATACTTAAAACACTTATAAAACTCTAGGCCATAATTTAATTATTATAAAGTGTAGTCCAACTGTATGTAATGAAGTGGAGCGATATAAATTAATGCGCATTCTATTAACGGATTAACGCCTCTCTGATAATGACGGACAAAGGTTCAATGCGCGAGCAACACAATTTATGCTGATAGTTATTCAGACATTGTTAAATTATGAGAAGATATTAAGATGGTAGAACATAAACTCTTAAACAATTTAGTCAAAATTTAAATTTGTCACTTTCATGATTGTTGATACTTGTGCTAAATTAATTAGAGCACCGTGTACAGTTTTTAAATTATTTATTAATATCACTTGATTAAAATAATAAACATATAATATAAAAGGCATACATATAAAATAGATAATATTGAAAAATATAGGTAACATGGCTTTGTGATACTTCAGTCGAAGTTTTATGGTTTAATACAGATGTTTGTACCAATGCCTGTAGACATACATCACGGTATATACACTTATTAGGCCTACTCTTTTGATGACCTCAGATTTGTCTACATATAGTATTGTTATCATTATTTGGTATTGTCTTTAGTGAAACTATTTGGTAATTATGAGTTTTATATTAGGGGCCTTCCAGTTTAATACTAATAATCTAAACAGCCAAATAACTTTCAAAGAACTACATTTCGTTTGTTAAAAAAACCCGAAATATAACAACTGTACTCTGGAAATTGCATGAGGCAATGTATTCTTTTTATTTTTTCCTGTTATTGTATGTTTGTTTTTTTATTCTGTATATATGAATTTTATGTTTATATTGATTATTTAAGATTCTAACCAGCCTGTTAGTGGCGATGATTCGCTGTTGGTCTGGATTGAAATAAATAAATAAATTACCAATTTAATGATGACATAGATAATACCAAAATATTAAATTAAACACGACGACGTGTATTTCAATACAGTATTCATTCTACTTCCTTATTTACCATGATCATTTTAGTACGTTCGATCATTACCATAAATAAACCTTTAAAATAGAAAGTGTCGCTGGTTCTGAGCGGACGTGCGTGCAATTTTGTACACAAGTTAGAGTTCAATTCCGACAAAAGCTGTATCTCATGATGTCCTAAACCCACTAAGCAAACACGCGTTTCACCAAGTACCGTACAATACGGCTAGTAGCATCAATCGCACGTGTGGCACGGTCGGTTAACCCATTGTTTATCATGACACTTCTAAAAAGTGAAAGTCATAAGTTCAATTCCCGTTACAATAGATTTTTTTTTTCAACTTTAAAATCTTTTGTTTTTCAATTTTAAAAATAACCCTTTTAAATACCGGTAATTTTAATGGTTGTTATATAAGTTGCTCTTCCAATCTGTATTGTCAAAATCTACAAAAATATCTTAGAATGATAATTCAATGCGACGTAGGGCCTATCCTACTAGTGGTACAGTAATTAATGGAAGATGACTTATACCACAAAATTGCAGTGAAAGTGCGGACCTGGTTAGCAGTCGCTCTTGGTTATGCCGATTTGGTTGCAAAATATTTAATAAACTCTAGCATTCTATCTTAAAGCTTAATAATATCACTGATTGTTTACCATATAATAATTATATTGTCCTTATTGGGCATCGCCCGTTTGAACCTTGACCTGAGTAAACCATGTGCATCGTACCAATCTTCCTCCTATCATTAATTTAAGAATTGCGAATCCACTTTGATTGGAAAGCAAAACGGTGAATTAATATTTTATAAATTTAGCATTCCACCTCCGACATTTCGATATAAACAAACACCAATATATTGGAAACTAAAAATAGACGAGAAATGCTGTCTGTTCCTACGCAGTTTATAGCTAAGCGATTAAATGAGAAAATTATGTTTCAGAATCTCTGTAGAAAGCATTGCATTCCATTTCAATGAACACTATAATACATGTATATGATGTAATGTCGGTAAATACCTGTGGAAAACGACTATATCAATTGGAGGTGCATCACGGAAAACTTCTTGTCATCTTGAGGTTTGTTTGTGATTTCAGAGCAAAAATCTATGGATTGATGGTTTGCCTACTATCTATGGATTGATGGTTTGCCTACTATGGTAAAAACATGGTTGGTGTTTTAAACTCAAATAGTCGTTCTTCAATATTTTTTCTTAATATTTCAGGTCATACGGTTCGGGCTCCATGTTAGAAGGATTTATAAAACGTTGTTTGATTCCATATGGCTCAAATTATAGATTTCCTGTGATAGAGCGAGAGCATCTATGTCAATATATCATCAGTGACTGATATAATAAAATGGACTGACGTTGAAGCTTAACATTCTTGTTTTTTTAAGTCCATTATCATGGGTTCCTTTTCCCCTTGTTTGTTTTTTAAAAGAAAAACTTAAAAACAGTAAGATACATTTCGTGTATAACTTAAATAATAAATGCACAGTAGCGGATCCATAGGTTTTTAGAGGGCAGGGGTCCAAGAACTTGCATGTCCGACCTATTGTGGTTTCATGGGTTTCAATCTGTAAAGCCCACACAAAAAACTATTAAAAAAACCGTACTTTCAACAATTTTGCCCACATTTGCAATGAGAGTTATTTTTGCGGGTTATTAGGATCTTTTTAATATTTTTCTAAGTTGAATGGAAGGGGTCAGGGCCCCCTGACACCACCTACATCCTATACTGATACAGAACAAGTACAGGTACTGTTACAATACTTTTTAAAAGGGACTTACAAATAAAAGGAAAGAGTAACTTAACAGTAATGTGGATCGTTTTTTACAATCATTTTTTTAATCTTTTGTGGGTTCACTCAACTTTGTTACTTTCTTTCAAAACTCCTTTTTGTTTATTTTGTTTAAAAGAAAAATGAAAAAGTAGGATTATGCTTGCTAGCAAAATACAGGTAAAAACTAAACCATGATGATTTTGATATAGAATATGAACCATATTGATATATGACTCGAAATTAATTTGAAAATAACTCGAAATTAACTCGAAATTTAAATTTACACATCTTTTGACAATACAGCATTTTGTTTTTAATCAACTTGTCTTTGAGTATATATTGTAATTTCTGTTGCGCTAAAATTGAATAAAGTATGGTATACCTAACGTAATACCCTTTAAGTTATAATAAATTTAATTATATATTTGAATCAACCCAAGTTTTATTTTTTAATATATGCGGATTTGAAACTTAATTGTGCATATACAGGGTGGCCATTAAAATGGGTCAAAATTTGTCATTCGATATCTCCGAAAATCTCTAACGTCAGATTCTAAAAACTGTACAAACTCAAAAGCCATTATACACATACCAGATTTCAGTTTCATCCTTTAGGATTTCTGTTCATGGGACCAAAATCAAAATAAAGATTAAAAAATGCAAATTCGACACACTTCTATTCGTCTACAGAGCAAAATCAATCTGTGGAATCGTTTTATTCCTCTAAGTCATTATTCATGATTAAAATTTAAATCCCGGTTTTTTTTCTGCCGTATTTCTCGTAGAAGTCCAAATACTCCAAGATCTTACAATCGATTTGTGAGTGCCACGTTTTTCTTCCTGAAAACAAAGTGCCTCCTCCACATACTGAAGATTTTCTTCAGAGGAAGTAGTTTTTAGGTAATCCACTGCCCGAATTCCTTTCCGTGCGATCTGGCCTTTCAAACTTTCTGATCACATTGTTAAAGGACATTTTTTCTCTAAATTCCTTCACAATTTCGACCCCTTTCCTACCCTATTTACTGAAGCATACTGTTATCAATTCCTTGTCCGCAATGGAGAAAACCACCTTAATGCAGAAAAACTTTTGCCTATCTGACACAGAATGGTAACAACACTGGATCATGGTAAACGACAATGATACACAGCATGATGATACAGACCACTTACAAATCGCTTACCGTTCTTATAAATGATGAATTGGATGTCACATTGTAGTTCGAACTGCTAATTACATATCGTTGGCTCAAAATGCCATCACATGTAGAACATACATGCTGTTTATAATACGATACATTTATAATAATGTTCACAACACTCCTTTAATTGGCAAGCAATATTCAAAATTAGAAAAAAAACCGTTTAAATGATACCAGTGATTCAATGGTATGTAGTGACTTCCAGAATTTGATTTGTGACATAATACCTTTTCAAAATGGACTTATTTTTTACTGATGCCCTGTTTTAAATAACATACTTTACTTCTACTTTTACTTTATTAACTTTATTGCAATCAGGTACAAAGAACCAAATTGAATTATAACAAAAAACATACACAATACAATACAATACTATAGTCAACATTGACCAAATATTAGTTCGTATAATAAAAAGATTGCAAACTGTTTGCATGGACATTTAATTTAAAATGTCTGAAACGGTGTGAATTCCGTGTCAATCTACTTTACCGAATTAAAAAAAAATGTTTATGAATGAGTCTGGTTTCGTCACCAAGATTCATTGTAGTGCTGTTTATTACCCCAATCATTGGCACGACGTCTTTGCTGCATGATATATAAATCAGCGCATGAGATTCAAACCTCCAACCCACCTATACACTACTCTTTGGTGGGGAGAAGCAATTGCAGATGAAGTGCCTTGCTCAAAGACACAAACGCGTGGCGAGCCTCAGACTTAAACTCCCGATCACCTCTCGATTTGAAGCCCAATTTACCGCTACACCAAACGTCAAACGCTTTTTTCCAATTTGTTTCATCAAAGTCGGTGCTATATATTTTTATTATTTAAGAATATACATAATAATGTGTTTTGGTTCTATGCTGCTTTATATTTATTGGGATGAATTGATAAATGTATTTACGTTTTACAATAGAACATTATGTCATGGTTAATGCTAAAGAGAGGGCGCACTATTTCCGGTTTAGCAGGCGTGTAACGGTTTCAAAATTGACAGGCAAAAAAGGTTATTTTCCTTATTTTTCGTGTTTTTTGTCTACTTTCTGTTACAATTGTTTGGAACTTGTCTGTATTTCATTTTGGAAGACAAATTTTAGAGGGACGCACACGGTACTTTTTTCTGTGTTCTGTTTTTATTATGACGCGTCGCACATTTCCATTTACACAAATTTGATCGCCAAAGCAGCCGATTTAAAATTCTCTTGATTTTTCACTTTTCGAATTTGGGACCTCTTTATTATTTCCTTTATTAATAAGATTATGTTTGATGGAGCAAATGGAGACGTGGAGCAAAATCCGGGTCCGTTATCTGATCAACGTACTTCCCCTGTTAGGCCTACATCTAGAAAACCAGTGCAAGGTATTTCATGCTTGTTACTAAATGCACGCAGTATTCGCAATAAGTCACTGGAACTGGTAACTCAATGCAAAAATATTGACATTATGTTGATAACTGGAGCTTGGTTGAGTGTAGGTGATGATAGTAACGGCCTTTATTTTGCGAACGAATACGAAATTTTTCGACGCGACCGGCGGTCAAATAAAAACGGTGGAGGGGTTTTGATAGCTGTAAAACCTGACCTCAATCCTAAAATGACTGCATGCGATGATACACTTGAAATAATTTGGATCACTGTTAGGCTGTCCAATCGCAATTGGCTTTTGGCAGTTGTCTATCGTCCTCCAAATGAGAACATTGCTTATTGGGCCAGGTTTGAAAGAGCAGTTTTGGAACTTGAACTTTCACACGCAAATTATGAAGGAGTATTTATAGTTGGAGATTTCAATGTAAATTGGCCTCACGCTCCTTATCAATTTACTGATATCATGGAACTATATGGAATGGATCAGGTGGTCTGTCAAAATACTAGACTGTCTAATGACTTGCAAGGTGGAACTTGTATTGACCTTGTCTTTACCAATAGAAAAGATTTACTATTGAATGTTGAAGTTGTTGAGAATCCAGTGAGTAGTAACCACCTTGCTGTATTTTTTCGTTTTCAAGCTGAACGTCAAGTACCAAATAAAGCATTAGTTCGGTCGTATCTAAAGATTAACAAAGGCGACTTTGATCACTTAAATCATCTGCTTCATCTAATTCCATGTACATTATTTATGAACAATAATGACATTCACGGTTCGTGGGAAAGTTTTGTTGATATACTGGACGCAGCAATTCGCGATAGCATTCCTTCCATAACGCGGCGCTCAAGGAAGACCGACAGCCCATGGATTACAAAAGAAATCAAACGACTCATACAGAAGAAACATAAACTTTTTAATAGGGCAAGGGCCTCTAAATCTTTATTGGATTGGTCTCTATACAAACTTGCAAGAAATAAGGTTA
>JAOTQE010102030.1:0-13837 GCA_025631205.1 Nesometra sesokonis
TTTGTTCAATAACTTCAGTTATACTTGTCCGATTTTGATAATTGACCCCTCATTTTAAAGCTTACAAAAAGTCTAATGAGGTTTTAGCAATAACTCAATTTTCAATTTTCCTACAACTTGGTGGTTTTGCCGTGTCATGCCTCAATTGTATATTTTATGTTCTGAAGCAAGTTACAACTCCCGAAAATTAAATATGGAAAATGTGTGATTTATTTCTAGGCCCAAAACATTTAATTTCTTGCTGCGGGCAATGTTGCCTCACGAGCACCCAAATTTAACGATTTGAATCATCAAGGTTGAACTCAGTTCAACTTTGACAATTCAAATCGTTAACGTTGAACTCAGTTCAACTTTGAAGATTCAAATCGTTAACCTTTGTTGTCAAGATTAACGTCAAGAGTGACCCCTTTTCCTGTCAATCGTTGTAAAAATTGTTACTTTTCAAAATCAACGATCATAATTGCCGTTTCCAATCGCCGTTTTTGGGATTGACATTCAATAGGAAAACGGGCTTTAGAAATAGTTAATTATAGAGTATTGATTACGAATAATAATTAGAACAAAATTTGTTTTTACTCTTGAACAATGTTTTGGTTACTACTGTACGAGTAAATATTTAATGTACTAACTTGTTTTTTATAGGCTGTCCAGGCTAATGCCGAAGAAGTAGTTGTTATTCTTTTGAAACGCAAAGCTGATCCGAACCTTGTTGACAAAGACAGTAATACCGCCCTCCATCTTGCATGTAGAGCAGGCAACCTCAGCATTGCAGCTCTCCTATTGGATAGCGGAGCACTTACAAATGCTTCAAATAAGGTTTGAATAATATGTAAAATGAAATTAACTTCAAACCTGTCACACTGCCCTAAGCCTTGGAATAATATCAAATCTATCTATCTGTCTGATCGCTTGATCGTCATTTGTATACTTGGTGTTTACAACTTCAATGATTGGATTCCCTTTTGATCAATGGCAAACTTCCCATGTTTCAGCAATGTTAAGTTTAAATTGGTTCAATTCCTTGTTTATTCTTTACATCCATAATGTGTTCCGTCTGCCTGTGGTAGTGGGATGTTTTACTATTTGGTGGTTTTCATGGAAAGTTTGTTTGGCTGGGTGTACAGTACTGTATCATCTTTGCAATCACAGTAGATGAACTAAGAATTTCCGCCGAATTTCCTACATCTTTTTTCTAAGATTTTCATACCATATCTATAAACAGGCTGTAAACAGAAGGAAGCAACTAATCACAGTAATATACAGTAAATATGTATAGAAACTGCAAAAACAAAAATACTAATTTTAATATTTTAACTACCCACTCTCTCGCTGTTAAATGTTGCAGAGCTAAGCCAGTGGTATGATAAGTTGCAAAGCTAGTTTTCCACATTTTTTATTTCAAAAATTTACAATTTAAGCATTCAACTTTCATACTGCAATAACAATTTTCACATAAATGATCAATAAAGTATTAAAAAAATTTAATTTTACAATAATTCCCACTTATTGTTGGTATATTGAGTGAAAAGCAGGTTTCAAATGCAATTTTCTCAAAGCTTGCATTCTGAATGTTCAATCTTCAATTGTTTCTAACCATGCAAGGAAATAGCGTATGAAATTGATATGTTTTGCATATTAGATATAATAATGTGTAGTTTCATAATTTACCATAACTCAATTTTCAACTTATCCCTTTTTTGACTTGGCCCTACCACAAATGTTTGCCTTCCGTCATTGGGTGTTTCAAGCTACACTCCTGTAAAACTACTAGCTAAAAACACATCTACTCATTGATATGTATAGTAATTTTTATATTTTAGGATGGTTGTTCCCCTCTTCATCTTGCTACTGAAGAAAAAAATAATGAAGTCGTTGAACTTTTGCTCAACCGAAATGCAGACGTAAACGCTGTGGATAATCAGAACAGGTAAATAGTCTGTGGTAGACAAAACTAAACAGAGAACTGAAAAAAATGGGTTTTAACTTCTTATACATCCAAATAGTGTTCTCCCAACTGAAATATTTATACTGGTAAATTGTCCATGGTTTGCCATGCATGGCTTTTGGGTTGGTTTTGACCAGAGACCCCCAAATATCTACATAACTATAGGCCTCTATGAGCATTCCTGTATTCTCTGTAAAAAAAAATATATGAGAATCAAAATTATATCATTTCAATAAAAAATTTTACTGGTATTGTGTAATTTTTACTAGTAAATTTGATGGCTAATCCATAGTTGTTAAAACACTGCACAAGAATTTTGCCTGTTCGCAACTCTTTTGTAAACACATAATGCTGGATGTTGAAAAAAATGGGTCATCCGGCTATGCTACAGTGAATAAGTTCACTTGGGATGTACCCTGGTCTCCCCAAATGTCAAAATTTTTATATTATTTTGTGACACTTTCATTTGTACTGTATATATGTAATGTTGTATTGTTTGTTAAAAGACCAAATAAATAATGAAATGAAATAGTCAAAATGCAGATGATGTTGATTAATGTTAATTCCATCTTGTTTCTCCAAAACCATGTCAATGAATGAAATATGTAAAGCAAAACAACAAAACAGTTTGATCATCAACCAAGCTAAATGCGGAGATGTTTTATGGGCTTGTGTAAAAAAAAAACAGCATGTGGTCTAGAAATAGTACCTGTTGCTCCAGTAGTACTGTAGTAGAAAATCTACTGTAAATGTGTATGGTAAAGATCTATTAATGATGTCTTATTTCTCTTTATTGTTAGAACTGGCTTGATGGTAGCTTGTCTAACGGATCAAATTGGGATGGTGAGATTGTTTCTAGACCACAAGGCTAGCACTGGCATCAAAGACCACAAAGGATGGACAGCAAATGATCATGCCATAATGGGTGGCTTCCATGGGTAAGATCATCATCACCATCATGATCATTATCATCATCATAATCCATCATCATCATCATCACCACCAATGTCATCATCCATATTCCAGCATCATCATCATCCATACACTGTCATCATCATCCTCATCAACATCATCATCATCATCAACAATATCAGCATCATCATCAACGTCATCATCATCACCATCACCACCATCATCAACATCATCAACAATATCATCATCATCATCATCATCATCAATAATATCAGCATCATCATCATCATCGTCATCATCATCATCATCAACAACAACATAAGCATCATCATCAACAACATCAGCATCATCATGAATGGCATCATCATTATCATCATCAACGTCATCATCATCCATAATTTATCATCCTCATCAACATCATCATCATCATATTTAAAATCTTCGTTATTGTCGCTGCCGCCATCATCATCATCTTCAATAACGTCATCTTTTGGAGTGACTATAGGTTGATGTTTAACATGGTGGCTTTCCATTCCCAAGGTCCTGGGTTCAAATCTGGCTGTACATCAGGTTCGCATGACCTAACAGTGCCACTTCCTAAGCCTTGTAATAAAACTTTGTTTAGAAAGCATGATATATTTCTCATCCTGTAAATGGCGAGAAAACTCGCTGTTAGATTTGAGACGATATACAAAAAAAACATCAACACTACCATCTTCATCATCACCATAATCATCATCAATATCAACAAATTCAACATCATCATCAATATCCTCACCACTTCCTAAGCCTCACAATGAAACTTGGTTTAGAAAGCATGACATATTTTTCATCCTGTAAATGGCGAGAAAACTCGCTGTTAGATTTGACACAGTATACCAAAAAAAATCAACACTACCAATCAATATCAATAAATTCGACATCATCAATATTTTCACCATCATCATCATTACCATCATCATCATTATCATCATCATCATCATCATCATCATCATCAGGCCTAAACAAAGATATTTGCTACACCAACAGAAAATTTATCATTTTTTAATTTCATTATTTTATGATTTCTAATGCTAAATACATGAAATTATAAAAATACTCTGTTTGCCTTCCTTTCAAATCTGGTATTGATTCCCAAAAGTGTTTAGCAGTACTCCTCCTATCATATGGAATAGCATACTACGATTTACTATTTAGCAGTTTAAGTATCATTTATTAATAATTAAATTGAACTATTTGCTACAGTTGCTCCCATCTAATTCATGAGTACCAGACATCTAATAGACCACGCTCCCGTGGTACCAGTCGTCCAGGCACTGGTATGTTCAGCTCGGGTACAACGGATTCAGATGGATTTGGATATGCATTGGGTGGCCCAGCAATTGATTATGGAGGTAAATAATGTCATCTATTTATTTATTTCTTTGTTCTGTCCCTGAGATTTATTTGCATGCTATGAGGTATATTTTGAGTCTTGCCTTCCAACCGAGGTCCTGGGTTTACATAGTTCTGCACATTAGGTTCTTTCCCACAACCTAATAGCGCCACTCCATAAGCCAGGCACTCAGTGACTAAACCATTTGTCCTTGTGTGTATGGTTTCCAGACACGTTGACGGCCTTCTACTCGTCGGTCAACAGTTTTGTAGTGATTTCCCTGTTGAATCACTAACAAAAACCGTCGGCCGACGAGTAGAAGACTATCATCGCGTCTGGGAACCACGCACACAGGGAGCGACGGTTTAGTCGTGCAACCGTTGTACGACCGTTGCACAACGCAGTGAGTGCCCGGCCATATAACATCCAATCTTTACAAAAATGCGACAGAATTGAATTCTTTTGGTGGATCCTAAAAAATAAAGTGGATGAATTTGTATTTGCTTTGCGAACAGTCTAAATCTAGTAACCAATAGAGGGCTAATGGGCGATGTGCGTGCTGCATGCAAAAATGGCACTTTCTGTATAGAGAACAGCCAGGGTGAAAACCATGCGGATACTGTCTAGAGCCTGCTAGCTTAGAAATGGAATTATCAAAGAAATCCTCTAGGCCTTGACTTTGTTTAGAAAGCATGATATAGTTCTCATCCTGTAACTGTCAAGAAAAGTTTCTGTTGGATTGAATATTATTTAGGTTGAATATCAAGATGTTCACGATTCAATAATTGAATAAATTGACATGTAGAATAAATAATTGTCATAGTCTAAGAGATATGTTACTGTTATTATTTATTTTTTTATGTTCATTAATTTTGTTGTTTATTTTTTGTAGATGATGAAGAGGATGAAATCTCTGGAGATAAGTAAGTACTGTTTTTAAGTTCTCAAGTTTTAACAAATGGTCGTATTTACTAAAATATTTGCCATATTTGGGTCAGAAAACATGCTAAGATGTTAAATGATTACTAGATTAAAATGTCCATAACATTGTTATAATTCAGTAATTACATGTTCTTTCTTTTCAAATATATAAAAAATGGTTGTTTTAATTAACAATAAAAAAAACAATGGCATTAAATATTTAAAAATGCCAAGAAGTCAATTTAACCATGTACACTGTTCGTAAACGATACACGCATGCAGTTACTAATAGGCTTCCGTTAAGAGAATTGCATGTGTGCGTTCTAGTGGTGTTGTATGACATTATCGACTTGATCTTGCACATTTTTACATTTTGCCTAGCATTGAAATGACTATCAAAAATGCCATGTAACATTATGATCAAAACTAATTTATTTCTATAAAAGGTAGATTTATACTACATAATAATATTAACCATAACATGCTTACACAATTTTCTTAAAATCTAAATACAATGTTATGTGGTCTTTAATATACCTCTTTTTGTGTGGTCCAGTGAGTGATGGTCGTGGATCACTGATGGATGACAGTGTACACATTGGAGATAGGACTCCTTTGTGGCGAGGTCTTGCATTTGGTGGTAAGCAGACGGCACAACCTGTGTTGTGTGTTCTTCAGACCTTAAACAACATTCTTTTGCCCTACCCAAAAAACAGTTGTAATTTCATTGGTCTCTCCAGAAAAACATGAGCTGAAATAAACCATTAGTGTAGCAACCAAACCCTTCCAAAAGATTCACTGGGTTCATAATTTACATCAGTGTACACTGGACCTCTAGAAAAGCTTCCAACCCACACTGGTGGCTATGGCTATATGTTGCAATTCCTCTGTCCTACCTGTTGACCAGTCCAAACATGCCCAAGCTCCGAGCTTTTAAACAGCAACCTCTTTTTTAACAGAATGTCTAATGGAGAAGATTCATGGGCAGTGTCAGCCTCGGAGACTGAAGAGCTTCCAAAACAAATTAAAAAGGTAAATTACAAATTAATTCCTAAAAAATTATTTATCTTTGAGAAAATTTGAAATTTTGATATTAAGATATATTCATAAATAATGCGATGGCTACAGCTTTGTAAAGTTATCTCAGCTAATTGTGTAATTGTGAGTCAGTCATATATGAAAGGATTATTTGTGTATGAATTGAATTGTGTGTGAGATATATTGGTGGAATAATAAAATTGATCAACGGAATTTTTAACTAAGTTCCTTAATGATTTGTTAATGAAATAATACATTATCTTAACAGGATTACAGTATTTTACCATTTGTAAAATAAAATGTTTGTAAACATCTAGAGATTTGCTTTTATTATTTTTTATTTTAGTTTATGTAAACATTTCGAAAAAATAAACCTACTTTTTCAATTTTAAATATGACATTTTCAGCAGGAGATGGAAAATTCTAGCCAACAAAATGCTGAGGTTTGCTTTGATATCTGTGTGGTGTCTATTCTGTTTATTCTGTCATTAGTTATAGCAAAATACTATGTTCAAACTTGGGGCTTAAGGGATGCATGTGACACATTTGAAGCCTGGAGTGTTCAGATACAGAAAATTTCCCTAGCTAACACTAAACAACAATTTCTGGCTGTGAATTTCATAAGGTGTCGGGTGAATTGTGATTTAGTCAAATGCAGGCTGAATGACAAGGTAATTGAAGCATCATTAGAGTTAGCACACTGGGGCTTGTTAATCCACTAGCACTATTATTGACATATCTTTGGAATTATCAGTGGCTTATTCTAATCCACTGCGTTTTCAGATATAAACAATTGTATAGGCCTGTTTCTACTGAAAACACACACAATATTTGATTAAATATAATCGGTATTCATATGGGTGTCCTTCAATCTGCACATGTTGCAACTTATTTTTCCCCTTAGTGAAATCAGTTAAATGACCACCATCCTGGTTGATAATTATGTCACCATTACCTATAAACGAAGAACTCTCGATTTTGGGATGAGTAGTTTGGATCGCATTCAGAAGAATAGCACGCTTTGGCAATGTTATTTTTTACTATCAACAATAAACCAACCAATTAATTTTAAAATCAATTTAACGATATGATAATGATGCTTTTGCCATGATTAATTAAACCATGCTGAGGCGCAGCACTGCCGAACGAACGACCTCAGGCCAAGCACAGAAAATGTGGCATCCTAGGCTTAGCTTTAATTCATATTGTTAGATTGGACTTGTGAACGAAACGGATGATATACTGAATAGGTAGGCCCATTGAAACATAATCTTTTAATATTGTTTTTCCATTCCACTTGATGAATTTGGATTTCTCTTGTTAATGACACGACAACAGTTAACATTCTATACAAGTTAGCTAGGCCTAGACTATATAGTTGCTTTGTTGTGCCTGTGATTGACCAAGGTTACATAACAATCAGTATTTTTGTCTTTCTGCTATAAAGTACACCATGGTAATTGATTATTTGCCGTTCCAACCCTCAATGCATAGCGTATTTTTAATCGGTTTTTTCAAACTGGTCCTGTTTCTACTGCCAGAAAATAATCAAATTTTTTTTTAACGGTTTCTTTATCAATTTTTTCTCTTCACTAGAAACAGGTCCTATGACACATGTTACACTACCATTAAGCCATGAGTCTGAACATGTCTTATTTGTATTGGAATTAAAATTGGGCACTTGTCTATAGAAAAGTAACACTATTATATTTCTTTCTTTTCCTTTTTTTTTGATGGCAACTTATCACAAGTAAATGTTAAGAAATCCTTGCTTCATTATTTAGTATAACCTTTTATTCTATTGTGTCAAATAAAATATGATCTTGTTACACTAGCAAGAGAAAGAATTGCTATTTATTTTATTATACTTTACTAGAGTAATCAGTATACGTAGTGCTGTTCTCTTTATGTTACGTAATTTAGAGTCCCTTTGGACACTTGTGATTTGTGCTAGCTTTTAATGCCTTCAGTGCTTCACTATTTTTATAAATGAGGCAATCCATGGCAAAACCACCAAATTGTCGCATAGGAAAGATTTTAGTAATTTTTAATACTAACTCTTTCTCAATTTTGCCACAATTCTGTGGTTTTGCCATGACATGTCTCAATTTTTTTTTTTTTTTTTAATCTCAGTTCATGTTTATTTTATTTTTTTTTTCAAATTTATTCATGTACCACAGGGGTCTCACCAGTATCTCATAAGTGCTCGGCAACCTTGCCTCCTTTATTACAATGCCTTTGTTTTGTAAATGGGGATAGCTTTTTTGTTGTTTAATACTATACAGATAAAACTAGGATTCTTTTTTTTCACATTGGTCTCTGGATGAATCATCAATTAAAGAATTGGTGTTAATAATAATAATAACAAAACATTTTTAATGCGCCAATTCCAGATTAATGATCACAGGTTCAGATTGCATAACCAGAGCAATTGTGATGTGAAAAACAAGGGATATTATGGATTGAAACAATTATGAATTTTCAAATCAATTTTGAAAGAATCTAGTGTAGGGAAGTTTCGAATAGACTGGTTAACAGCTTGTTTATAATGGTTTGGAGAATTTTAGTGACTGACGGCGCCGTCCAGCAATGGAAAACCCCGTCACTAAGTACTTCATTCAAGGCATTAGTTCTATCTTTTGGATTGTGGTTTTGGCAGCAGGTTTTATTGATGATTGTTTTCACAATGGGGCAAGCTAAAACTTCTTTCTAAAACAAAAAGTAGTACACAAGACTATGATAATGTCTCCACTGCTATGAGCCTTCCACTAATACAGTATATAAATTTTTCTCTGCCTTGCTAGTTTTTGCATAGTTCAACATTTTCTGCAGTATTTTTCTTATGCATTTGTTTGCTAAGTAAATCAATAAAAAAAAACTACTAATGGTAAATTATAAAATTAAAACAAGATAGGATAAAAACCGTGATATAAACTTATCAGAAATGGACTGAAAGCAAAAAAAATCTTAGATAAACAGACCTCTCTTATAAAATATAAGTCTCTGGGATTGATTTAGTATCTAGGAATTGTGGCACATTTTCTATGCTCTCGGAAATAACATTTCATTATTATTAACATAACAATGCATTACCTGTTTTTTAATAATAACAGCCAACAATAACAACAACAATGACGACGACGATAATGGTAATAAATAATATAAATGAATGTAACAATTACAAACATTGAATTTCCTTACAGAAAACTGCAGTTCCAAGCCTAACAAAATTCATGCCTGAATCAGATAGTGAATCCGTAAAGAGTTTAGGTAAGATCATTGTGGACATTAGTAATAATATCCTGAATATATGTACATGATAAACTTATTTCTTTCCAATTGGTCACTTTGTGTGTAGGGGTCAGCTAAGTCAGTGAACTCTGTCCAGTCTGATGGGTTGAAATAGCACTGTGTGTCTCCTACTCCTCCGCACTGGCTTATTTTATACCTTAAGGAGATCTAATAATTTTGTAATTTACAATAAATTTTAAAATTTAAATATTTAAAAAATATGAAAAAAATTGAAAAAAAAATCATAACTAGGATAAATGTTAAAACAAATTAGAAATTAAACTTTATATTAAACATTATATTCTTTGTTTATTAAAATTATTTCAAATAGTATTATAAAAATTGTAATGTCAATTTTGTATGTTTTTTTAAGGTCTTGGTGCTAAGAAAGTTTCTCAGTCTCGCATACCGGTACCATTGTCACGTGAGAGTAGCATAAAAAGTACAAAATCCGGCAAAAATGATAAACTAAACTCAAAGATTCCTCGGCCTACCTCCACCAGCCCAGTGGTCACCGCTAAATCAAACAAGAAGACCCCAAACGTTACCAAGGGCACCAAACAGCATGTGCCGAAATCAGGGTTTGGGTATGGTCCAGCAAGCGATCAGATCACACCCATGTCTACACCCAGGGGGAGCATGACATCATTAGGAGTAAGTACAAATATAATTATAAGGTCTCACCACAACATGAGTCTCATGGTAGGAAAATCAAAAACTGAGTTGTTTTCTTAAATAGAGCACAACGTAAGCTGTAATCTATACTTTAAATGACATTCATTGGATAAATAGATCAAAAGATATGAGCTTTTCAAGTTGTCATGTATGAAAACATGGTTTTGAGAAAATCACCCATAATGCAATCGAAAAATAAACAAAAGACTAAAAATTTTAGAATATCTACACAAAGTACACTTTTATGTATGAAAAAGACCTAAAAAGTATATTATAATTAGATATAAGTACCATAGTATTCAAAATTAATTAAAACTAAATCTATCAAAAAATTTTAGACTTGAGACCTATTTTGGTGATTATCTCAATTTGATCTCACCAATGATGCGACTCATTTTGTGGTGAGACCTCACAATTTTCAAAGCATTATATTCCTCCAGCATCTAACAATGTCAACACTTTGTGAACACTGCTTATTACACATAGCACTCACTTATATTTCTTATGACATCTAACAGGAAGTTTTTCAGCACTTAAAGGATCATAGCTAAGTCCTGCTTTCTAAGCTAAGTCTCATTATGAAGCTTAGGGAATGGCACTAATATCATGTTAGATGATTATATAAATGTCACATATTTAGCATCATGGTTGCATAATTGACATCTTTTTTATATATATATAGAGTGATTGGGATGATGATGATGTATTAGCAGCCCTTGAGGGCATCCCACCCCAGAAGGATATGAGGGTTAGTAAATACATTTTTATTAGCAAAGCATATTATAATAATAGTAGTAGTAGCAGCAGTAGTAGCAATAGCAGTAGTTGGCACATCAATTCAATTCAGTTCAATCCAATTCAATAAACATTTATTTTCATCCAATATGAATTATAAGACAATGTACAATTAAACAGTAAATGAAAAAAAAAATAAAAAAAATAAAAGGTAAATCTTGTGTCGGGTATGGCTAAAAGATAAATAAATAAAAAATAAATATAAACAAATAAATTTTAAAAAAATAAAGAAAAAAATCAATAAATAATAAATAAGTAAATAAATAATAAATATGCATAAACATATGCATATATAAATACATAAATACGTACACAAATACCTACATAAACATATACACATTCTGTTGGCGAAGATCGGCACTACACTTTTCTGTCCACGATAGGGGTTGTGTAAATCAATACACTTGGGTAAACTCCTCTTACACAGATTGTTATTTCTGAGGTGACTTGTTCCAGTACTAGCTGTGAACCTGCGCAATTCTTTGCTATGGTCCCAGTTTCCTAGCCTTAATCGCTCACCCATATAACTCACACAAAAATCTGTAATAAACATAACATCCTTATGTAATAAAGTAAACTTTAATTACAAGCAGTTCTGTTTTTTTACTATGCTAGTTATAGGTCTTTGTTGTTCCTTTACAATTATTATTTGTTATTAACAACTTTTTGTTGTTGCTAATAAAAGTAAAACCTGTATTACATACAGTAGAGCAATAAGTAATATATGGAGCCTAATAAATTATGACATTTTTTCAGACACCTATTGCTGAAGAAGAGGAAGATGACACAGGTAAATAAAACATTACGTTTTCATTATTGATACATTAGAGCTGGCAAAATTTGAAAATATCTGTTTGCTTATCAGGCAAGCTATTTCTAAATGTTGATTTCCCACTTCCAGGGGCGGATCCAGGATCCACCGAAAGAGGTGGGGGGGCCCACTTTCATGTCAACATAGATTCGGGTGGGCGTAGTTGCTCGTTTTATCTAGAATTGTGCAAAAAAATGTATTTTTTGGTTTCAAAAGGGGGGGGAAGGGTCTGTTGGCCCCCCCCCCCCCTTGGATCCGCGCCTGCACTTGTGCACATATAATACTCATTTATATTATGAAATAATTAATTCACTGGCAGAATTGTTTGGATAGATTTCAGCAATAATCCATAAAGTCATTTGATGGGACTTCTGGGGATTATGCACTCTAGGTAATGTAGCTAAAAGAAAATAGCCCAAAGTGTAACAAGCTGCAAACATATCTTTTTGCATTTTTTTGGTCACACACCCATCCCCAAATTATGTAATTGAGCTTAATTATTCAAATTAGCAATGAGAAGGTAGAGTCCCATATCTGCAACTCACACAGCAACTATTTTGCTCGGAGAATTTTTTTTTTCCAATGTTAGGGTTCACAAAAAAATGTTCCTTTTTAACTTGCGCTTTTTGATCCTATATTCGAAAAAACAAAATCGGAACCTTAACATTCAGAGAACAACAGCAAAATAGCACTCATAACTAAATTTAACCAATTAAAATATAGAAATAAAACTGCTTTAAAATATTTAATTTATTTTTTTTGTCTGTATCTTTTTGTAGAAACATTGGTGTCAAAACAGAAAGGTGGAAAACTAACCCAAAGTGACAAGCAGATGAGAAAGGGTATGTTGTTTATTTATTATTTATTTTAATTTTTTTAAATATGATGGTTGTTTTTTTGTGATTTGTGAATGATTGTAAATTAAACAATAAGAGGCATTACTTTATACATTATTACATCTTTAGTAAAATCTGTTTTGCAATCGTTCTTGACAAAAAAATAAATCTTTGCGATTTTCGCGCGCCCTAAATTTTTGTGAAAATCGGGTCATTGCTAAATTCGCGAAAATTAAAGGTGTACAAAAATACAAAAATAAAGGGTTTTACATTAGATGACAATAGAATTCCAAATTTGTTTCTGATGTTTTATATAAAGTAAAATTAAATGCAAAAGTGAATTGAATACAATTAATGCATTTGTAGATGTTTTGAATAAACTTGGTATGAGTGATGTTGAGGATGAAGAAGAGGACTTCAGTGAAACAACGCCCTCAGTGGAACCAAGAGAATCTGCAATTAAAAATAAACAAGTAAGCCATTCTTTATAAGTTTGTACAAAGCAGACCTATTGTTGTTATTGATGTGACCAAACATTCAAAGCATCCATCTTCTCCAGAGGAATTTACTAACAGACGTTCATGGACCTATATTAAATTTAGACGCCAGGTAACTCCTACACCAACAAAGCAAAAAGGGGTTTCATGACAGCTAAATGGTACATATTTCATGGGTGGCATGATCAATTAAACCATAGCTTAAGAGGATAGTTCTGGCATAAAATGGATTTGTTTGAATCCCATTTTAGTATTGTATTTTTTTTTCAAATTTTAAGACGTATTAGTTTTATATTAATGAACATTCTATTTATTTAAGAATGTTTTTATTATTTGCTCTTTCAAATTGTTTTGCCAAAAGCTAATTGTTTATTGTAGAAATGTTAATTTTGTAGTCTTTCTTATTTAATTGTTTTCATAATTTTAATCATGGTATTGGATTGCTTTTATTTCTACCTGTATTCTTGTTATAGTATTAATTTTCTAACACATTTACTTTACTACATGTAAATATTTTTACCATTACATAGGCCGTGTTTCCGCAGGAATTTCGGATTATCCGATAAAATATCATCCAATCAAATCAGTTAAAAAAAATACAACTGCGCAAACTCAGTGTAGACCATAATGCATTATGAGTCCACTAACTTCCAGTGATTTGTTTGTGATTTCCCTTTTCCTCGCGTGGCACCCTAGTTGCCCCGCGGTGAAATCCTCGCAAAAGCAAGATCAAGGTTGACC
>JAOTQE010102041.1:0-13837 GCA_025631205.1 Nesometra sesokonis
CCTTCCGTCATAAAACGCAGTATAAGGGGTAGTATTTTAAGATAGAGGGCGCACTTTGAAAAATTTCCCAAATTTTAGACCTCAGATTTGAAAAATATCCCGAATTTTAGACCTTAGAGGTTGGAACGTCTGATAATTGAATGTGTTCAACAAGGCAAAGCTGCAACGAGATTAGGATTGTAGGGCTATAACCTATAACAAGCCAACACTACACTTAACAAAAGATTGATCAGATGTGGCATGTGTTAATCATGTTTCAATTTATTCTATTTTAGGTATACATGTATTACTTTGTAGTTCAACCTGTGCATTGATCATCCCACTTTAAATTAATCAGTCTCTTTTGCTGTTACATTTGTTCACGCATAACAGGGTTTTAAGTCATAGTTTTCTCTTATTTATTTCACTTTGAAAATATCACAACCAGTCGTTGGCACACAAAATATTAAATCCTTTTTAAAGATAGCCTAATAAAATACCTAAAACAATGTTTTTTAGGTCTATACTTTATCCTATTTATTTATATTATACTAAGTATGTAATTACCTGTAATGGCTATGTGGCGATCCTATATCTCTGTTGTAGGCAGATTTAGTAATGTGCATCCCTTTATATATTAACGTGTACATTACCCCCTCTTGAATATTCTCCAATATAAATAAGTATCTCCGACAATTGTATTGAGAAGAGTCGCAAATCCTGTAAAATAAGTCAATAATGCTTTTTATTTTTCATTGCAACTGGGAATACACCTACCCCAGTCATTATAGTACCCCACCCTTTTCATATAATCCTGGATCTGAACCTGTCTGAGATTGCAATGATTGTCAGAAATTACATAGAAATCAATAGAATTATAAAACAACCTTAAATCCAGTCCATCATCCACACAATTACTTCTTACTTTGTTGACAATATTAACATTTCTTTTAGGTTATAACCATCCAGCTATACTTGAAGCTATGCAGGACCCATCAAACTTGGTAAGATGTTATTTTACTCAAAGAAGAAGATAAATTGTGGTTGAACTCACCTATGCTAACCCTAAACTTGGCTAAACTGTACACTCTGGTCCATTTATCCACAATGCATTTATTTTTATATTCTTAGTAAAGTTATTATTGTCGTTCTTCAATTGAGAGTTGGTTCTCCACTTCTCAAGACATGCAAAATGAAAAACATTAAATTGGAATAAAAACACAAGAGTTTTAAGCTTCATTTTGTGGCCACACACTACATTTGTTTACAAAAGGTGGCCTTTCGGCCCCATATAGACATGTTTCGGTAGAACAACCACCATCATCAGTGACCAAATTTTAGAAAGCTAGTATTCTATTTATACCAGTGGCTGAATACTATGTAATATTGCCTACTGGTCCATAACCACGATAAAATACTTGATTAAATTTAAAACCGCATTCGTTTGGAAATAAAATTAAACTACCGTAATTAAAATCTCATCCCTTTGACTTTATCAGCTTCTTGGTTTATTATTTTTCACATACAGACTATGAATGCGTATCTACAACAGTCATGCCACCTGACAATTGTGTGTTCTTAAATTTCAAATTAAACAATAATATGCAATAATACGTTTTTTTGTGATATATCTTGTTTTGCCCGACTCTGACGTGTAAGTGTAAATGTAGCGAATACTCAGTACAGTTGAAAATTCTTGCGAAAAAATTCTCCAGTTGTTCTCGAGTGGGATGCGAACCCAAAACCTCCAGGTAACTAGCCTGGCATCTGTACCACTAGACCACCGAGCTTGCACTTAGTGGCTAGGGATAGAATTTGAGCCCAATAAACTTGGGTACTACAGTGTATTTAATAATACCACCCGAGAACAACATGCAAATTTTTTCGTGAGTATTCTCAATTGTACTGAGTATTTAGTACATTTGCACGTCAGAGTTGGAAAAAACTCTAAACAATACATTTTACTCTTTTTTATTTATTAGGTTACAATAGCAAATCGTCCAGCATTAGGCGTTCATCTACCTGATGGATATACAGAGAAGTTGGAGGATATTCTAATGCCAGTAAGAAAATAGCATTATAAATTAGTTTAGTTGCTACTCAGCCTGTTGGTTTTTGTTTACAAATTTCTATCCATTAAAATTGGCCACAATGGCAATGGAAGAATATAGAAAAAGATGAAAGACAAGTAAAGAAAATGTGATAGAAGGATAGCATCACAGTGAGATGAAAGAAAGTAAATAAAAAGTGAGAAGGATGGGAACATCTTGAGATGAAAGGAAAGTTAATAAACAAGTGTTGATAATGGTACATATTGACAAAGGAATTGTAACAGAAGGATGGGACCAGGGAGGTATAACCTCCCTGATGGAATCATATTAGGATAAAAGAAAAGTAAATAAAAGGTGAGAAGGATTGAATCAGAGTGAGACGAAAGAAAGTATATAAAAAGTGAGAATGATTGGATCAGAGTGAGGTAAAACAAAAGTAAATGAAAAGTAAGAAGGAAAGGATCAGAGTGGGCTGAAGGAAAAATAAATAAAGTGTGAGACAAATGGAATAAGAAAGGGATGAAAGAAAGTAAATGAAATGTAAGGATTAAAATGAGATGAAAAAATTAAAAATGAGAAGGATGGGATCAGAGTGAGATGATTAAAACAATAAATACAAGGTGAGCATAATTTGATCAGGTGTAAACAAAAATATTTGATCATAGTGAGTTAAGAGGAAGGAAACAATGAGAAGGATGGAATTAGAGTGAGAATGTGAACAAAACTGGCAAAAAGGAGAGCTAAATAGAGGATGAAACTAAAAAGTGCAACGCTTATTGACCCATTGTACAGTTAAAGAATTCAAATTGATTTTAAAAAAACAGTGACCTCCATTGCATTGTGTCAATTTGACCTCCTTGTATGAAAAGACAAATAAAACCATTTCATTTGTCTGTGTTCAATGTAAGGTCAAATAATTGTTAAGCATCGATGCCCTTCCCTGACATTCTAGGCACCTCTGTTTTTTAAAATAAAAAAGCAATATTCAGAATTCTAATAAAATCAAGACTTATAGTAGTATTTTTTGTAAGATTGGATTCCAAATTATCTTATCTATTGGTGAAAACTGTATTGAAATTTGCATGTCTAGGTATTTATTATTTTGATTGGAAATCTTAACAAATTCATGGTCAAAATTGATTGGAAATCATAAAAAAAACTCACGGTCAAGATGATGTGAATGAACCAATGGCTATTGATGATGTAAATCTGTTGATTACCACATAAAAATATATTACAATAAGAAAATAATAAACAAATAAAAACTGCCCTTCCCTTGCATTTATTAAGGTTGATGCATAACAAGGATATTTTTTGTTTGGCCTACAGTAAAAGGTTTTGCTTAACAAGTTTTCTTGTTTTACTTTCATTATAATGCATTTGTGGAAGTTAACATTGAGCCAAGATTATCTAATCAAATTTGATATGATTTATATTAAAGGTACCTGGATTGTAAATATTTTTACTAGTAGACAAGATAGTAGAATTGCATTGTGTGCTATCATATATGCACTGTACAGTTCCATCACTTTATACAATTTAGTTTTCACTAATAATAAGTCAATTTTACCAGAATCAATCACCCTATGGACCAGTACCCTGTTTTCTGGACAAAACAATGTAATTTTTTAAGAGTCACATCTCTAATCAAGTTTTCTTGCCACTAAGAACTAGGACACCATTTAAAATTGCAATTAGGTCATGGCTGGCCCTGGGCCAGCCCAGGATCATGTACAATTTGGCGATCTTTTATGTTTACACTTGCAGTTCAAAGAAGGCCAACTGGAGGTGCAATCGATTTAAAAAAACCTAAATTAGCCTAACTTCTGTAATTAATTGTCATAGACATTTTGTACTCTACTTTTATTTTCCTTTGACCAGGATCTCTGAGTAGAGCAACTGTTCACAAGTGTTCCTATAGATAGTAGCAATTCGCCCAATTACGCTGATGCCCATTTGAATCTGTATTGCACCTTTTCAATGTTTTTTTATATTGAGAGGTCACTCTCAGGTCAAAAAGCTCATTTGGAACTCATTGCGAGGTGGTCTAAATTTGGGCCGCTCCAGGAGCAGCCCAAAGCACTCTAACTTATTTACTTATCAATTGTTGTTCCATGGCCGTCCCAGGACCGGCCTAAATCATAAGTGTAAATGGGGTGGAGGTCATGTTCAGTAAACCAAGTGTCATTATGAGGCTTAGGGAGTTGCCTTGTTATGTTGTGGGACAGAAGTCAGGTCAGGTTTGAATCCAGGAACTCGAAATTAAAAGGCAAGCATGTTAACCATAAGGCTACAGCACTGCTCCATTTGGTGCTCAATAATTGTGCATGACATTGTATTTTTTTTTTCAGATTGCACCAAAAGGTCTAGATTATGTACAGACAATGATGTGTGGTTCATGTTCTAATGAAAATGCTGTAAAACAAGTGTTTTTATGGTACAGGGTAAGACAAAAAATTCCTAAAATTATTACTGAAATAATTTGTTTGGATCCCTTTTTAAAATTTCTTTTGGATGATCCAATAAAATGATGCCGCTAAGACAGTGAAGCTTCATGATGATGCTTCAGTGTATGTCATTATTCATCATTAAGCTTTCTTTTTGTTACCAGCGAAATCTCGAAAAAATATACACAACAGTTGTATTTATTCTTTTTATTGGGTCATTCAAGAAAAATTCAACACAATAATATTTTAAAACTTTTCATCTCAAGTATATAATTAATTTTATTCCAGCTACCTTTAAAAAGTTGCTCAATTTTCTCTTGGTTTCTGAATGCTTAAGGGGCATTAATTCCTACTAGACTGCTTGTTCACTAGGTCTACATATAGTCAATGTTTATGAAACTAATTGGTTTTTAATTCTTAAGTACTTCTTGATAACATATACTACCCATTTTTAAAATTCAGATAATTCCTATTATTATAGAATTGCATCCCTCGCTACAATTTTTTTATTATTATGAATTACATTTTAAATGTACATACTGTATATAATATATGTTTTTCTTCATGACAATTCTATACATCTTTCAATAAGATGGTCATTATTGTATAAACTCAATATTTTATATACTTGAATCAGATTATCCAGTATTAAATATTTAAATGGAATAGTAGAGGAAATCCAAGCAAGATATGTGATATTATCTAGTATCAACGATACAGCAGGCAGCATGTATGTTTCATTGGCTTATCCAGGGAGGTATTTTATACTTCCCTGGCTTTATCAACTCTCTAGAGAGTAAGCCTAGATTCTATGTTTCTTGCTATGTATAATTACCGTATGTTCTATAATCCGAGTGAGGGTCTGGGTTGAAAGCCAGCTAGGAGGTCGGGCCACAACTTAAGTCTTGCTTAAAAAAATAAAAAATTAATTTTACCATTGTTATTTTTTACAAATATTTAGTAATTTGATCAACAACTTTGTATTCTAATTATGTTTGGTTTGATGCTGATTTGTTTCACTGCATTATGACACACTGAAGTGACAAATCACACATTTCATTCAATCTTAGATACGCTTAAAGGGGTAATTATACTGAACACATTACACAGCCAGATAGCTCTAGATATTATTTTACAAATACCTAATATATATGTTTCACTTTATTATAATTGGTGTAACCTAGTTGAATTATTAATTATTAGTAAGTTAATAATTAATCATTTAGTTGAATTATTAATTCTGTTTTAATATTATTGTCTTTTTTGTTTTTGTGGGCACAAAATATCCCTATGATATTTTAGAACACATATCTTTTAAAATTTATACATTAACAAAAAGGTTTCAAATAAATTAACAAAAGTAATTCAGGGACAATATCAGAATTATCCTTCTGCATTTACAGCATTAATTCAATTAAAATAGTATTAGTTCAGTAGCTGAAAGAAAATTACTGAAAACAACATTTTGAGATGTGACTTTGTCTGCCAATGAAGTCACCAAAAAACGTAGTGCTGAAATACTGCAGTAGCTGCATTAGACTTAATATTAATAGATTTTTGCAGTAACTACAAAAGAATAATGGTGACATGATCCTTTAATTGTATTTATGTGTTTCTATTTACAGTATTGTTTCTCCACACAAATTACGGTTGTAGAGAAATATCATAGATAACAATAATGTTTAATTCCTGTTCTTCTGTTCTGGTATTGCCTTTTAATTATAATAAATCTAATAATTGTATTACAGCATCTGTAGCAGACATTAATTTTTAGCTTAATTGCAATATTTTTTATTTTGTATTAGAATCAAAAGCGTGGTGGTGCTCCCGTAACTCAAGAAGAAATGGATACATGCATGGTGAATAAGGTAACATTCTTTGTACATTGTTTTACCTAATACAGTCAATTTTCCAACACCATCAGCTTTCAGACTACCTGTCACCCTTTTTACTCTTTTTACATTGGGTTTCTGTACAGTTTGGTTTAAAACGATTTCAATATTACATATTACTTTAGTTTCATGACTTTGGCTGATTTTTTGATGAAATTTTGTTTTGTGGAAGGCCAGTCTCGGGAAAGTTGACTGTACAGTACTATTTTTTATGATCCACCCAAAAAATAATTTTTTAACAATTATTTTTGCATTGTTTATGTTTGAAAGTAATTAAATGATTTAAATATGGCAGATCAATATTACATTTATGAATTTGAATACAGTATATTCAAATAAAGAGTTTTCTAATTTTGTTGATTTTTGAAGGAATGTCCCTTTAATAAGGGCCCTTAGTGATCAGTTCCTGCAGTAACTGAGGTCAATCTTCTTCCATAAGATAATAATTATCTGAAATGACTTGCTTGTTGAAATCCATAAGGTTACCAACATGAATGCCTTCAAACAAAGTCTTAAAACATACTTGTTTAATTTATATTTTTAAACATATTTTCTTGGCAGGCACCATTTTTTTTTCTGTAAAGCGCATAATAATATATAATATAATAATAATTATTTTATTACTATTGTTGATGTTATTGCAAAAAAAATGTAAAAAAAAAGATTTATTTATCAAAATTACCATTGTTGTTTGCAATTATGTAGCTGATATTAGTTTAAATTCTTGTTGTTTCTAGGCCCCTGGTAGTCCACAGTATACATTCATGTCATTTCATGGTAGCTTTCATGGCCGTACAGTTGGTAAGTAATTCAGTTTTTTTTAAATAACTTGCTTATGTTGAAGAAAGGTGTTATAGTTATCCATAATTGTTCATCAATATTTATTTAATAATAATAATAATAATAATAATAATATTAAAAATCTATTTATTATAATTAGCCAAAAATCTGAAACAACTAGAAGCCTTTATAATTGTTATTGTTCAGTGTAAGTCTATGTCCTTTGGAAAAAAATTACTCTCTTAACATGGTAGATAATGATAGTAACAAGATAAAAATAAGTAGTTAACATGGTTAACCCTATAAATACCACCATCTACTACATACACACATTATTTATTCCATTATAACCCAAAACCATACATTCCTTAATTAACCTAATTTGAACTGACAGGCAACAAATTACTTATTGACCTTATATTAAGGTAATTATGCTACCTCGTTGCTAGGTAGTTCTCTGTGCTTCCTAGTGATTTAACTTGGTAGACCTACTTAGTTGGAGGCTGTTATTTTTTTAAAAGGTTGTATACAACATTAAACAATTTTAGATATGCTGATTTCTAGTAACAGTACAAGTTGGCAATTTTCATGTTAATTTAATATGAGCAAGCTATAATTTTGAATTTTAATTATATTTTGTCAGTTTCAAGTAACTACAGTATACATCCTAAATATTTCATTTAAAACATTAAAAATTGCATTTCATTAATAAAATACTTATTTTTGTAATTGTAATGTCAATACAGTTGTACAGTATTTAACAATAGTAAATAGTCTCTATTAAAGAATATGCTCAGCATTTGGAAGGCAAAAATGAGTCTTATGGTTGGAAAATAAAGATCTAGTCATTTGTAAATCCTAATAGAGCACAATATAAGATGTAATCTCAAACTTAAATGACATTTCTCGGATAGGGTGACCCAAAAGCCCCAGGGTTTTTAAAGTTTTAATGTATAAAACATTATTTTCAGAAAATTGTCTATCTAGATATAAATGTAAACAAAATTCCATACACTTCAAAAATTTCTCAAAGGATTTACTGCATCAAAATTGATCAAAAGTATAGTACTCAAGATTAATTAAACCATAACATAATTTCACAAAAGTATGTTTTCAGATCTACATTGATGAATGATCATCTCAAATTGACCTCACGAATGATGCACTCATTTATGCATTAATCTAAATATTCAACATGATGCATTTAAGATATTGCTACTGGTATGTAATAAAAATCTAAGACATGTAGTAATAAAATCAAGGTTTATGTGTTGATATTATAGGTTGATTTTCAATGCTGGAAATTCTATTGTGTGCCAATAAAGTTATGATGCTATGATGGATAAATATTCCCATGGATAATGTAATTAATGTATGTGGAATGAATGCCAGATTTATTGAATTATAATGATTTCCAAAACCAGGAAATTAATCCAAGACTGTGTGGAACAAAAAATATTAAAGCACCAGTGCTATATGAATGAGCATCCAGTTATTATTCAAATTATTCCACTTTCAATGAATTGAAAAGTATTTTTCCTTTTTAAATTTGCATTAAAAACTTTTCTTAATGTTTAGCTATTTTAAAATGGCTTCAATGAGGATAAGATCCTCCACAAGCTTTGGCAAAATATTTGCTCAAGTCAAAGATGAGTACAATATTTTGTCACAGCGAGTACAGTATTTTTTGGCATCTAATGAAATATAGACATACGATATTAAAATTTGTATTCAATTACTCAATGAAAAATAGATCTCCACTGTTTTGTCAAAACAGTAGGTGGCGCACTTTGTTGCTAACAGGAACGGAAAAGACAGTCAATCAGTCGTTGCTGTCATATGCATGGAAGCGTTGCTCCTTTTTATCTTTTTAGGGTGTTGTAGTGTGATATTTCAGATTTGAAAATTGTATTGGTAGTAAATTATAAATGTGATAACTAATATCTAGTAAGCTTCCAATTTATTAGTACATTTTATGGTAAATTATTTATGTTTCAAAATGTCTCATTGCAAAATACCTATTCTATAACCCTGATATAACCCATATTATTACAAAAGGATGCAGGCATAAAATGTATTTATTTTTTACGTAAACAGTATTGTTCTCTATAGGCGCCCAGGCTACCCTAGGCTAATTCATTTAGGCTAGACTTACCTAGCATCTGACAGTTGACGTCTCACCTTGGACAATACCCCAAAATGAGACATTCAAACTCAATGTATAGTTAGGCTTAACACATTCAGATTTGTCTAGGCTAGGCCTAACCCTGCAGTGATATCTAGCCCAGGAAAGCATAGGTTACCACTGGATAGCCCAACCATCCATCTATGCAGATCATACATAACAATTGAAGAAATTATCCAATAATTCCAGTGAATTTGATCCTGATTGGGCATGGTTTTACATTTATTGAGCAATCAGCAGATTCCTCGAATCATGTCATGACACCAAATATTTGTCTACCTATAATGGTAAATGAAGACAATAAGCATTTATCGGTTGGCTACAAAGTATATAACTATAATAATAGTCATTATATTTGCCTTCAATTTAATTTAAATGTATTTATTTTAATTTGATATTTTTGTGAAGTCTTGAGTTTTGCATGGACCAATACTCCATTGTATTGAAAAAATAAAAAGATTTCAGTTTACAAAAAGAAAGTTCAACTTAATGACACCTTTTAAAATGTAGAAAACAAAAGAAAACCTAAGCAATGAATTAGTGCTTAAAGGGTATCGATATACAATTTTTAAGTATAAATGAGAACAATTGGTTGTAATGTTGCTGATAAAAATTCACAACATTTTAACAGTGCGATAATGCCACAATACACATTGCAAGGTGGGTGGCAGATCTTAATTGGGACTACTACACAAATTACAAAGTGTTAAAATATAATAGGAAATTAATCATCATCATCATCATCATCGTCATCATCTTCATCATCATCATCATCGTTATCATCTTCATCATCATCATCATCATCATCACCATCATCATCACCATCATCATCACAAATTTTATTCATCCTCATAATGAGATTATATAAATTTTAAAAGGGTTTTGTTTGAAAAACAAACTCACATTGCAAATATAACTCACATACATGAAAACAATCAGTCAAATTCACATAAGAATAAGTAGTTTGTAGGGTCATTTTTATAAAGATGTTTAAACACAGCATTTCAAAATCAGTAATTGTTCTATTCTTTATGTGTAATAAGAGTAGTAGATTCACTTTTGAATTAGATCCTACTTATCATTGTTGATATGTTGTGAAATTGTATCTGTTAGGTACACAACTAGCTTTATTACAGATTTATCCATAGAAATTTTAATCTTGGAGTTCAAAAAAAAAGAAACCAACTGTGATTCCATGTTTAAAGTTAATAGACATATGCTCTACAATTGCTCCACTTCAAACACTGACTGTGATTTCATGTTTAAAGTTAATGGGCTTATGCTCTACAATTGCTCCACATCAAACACTGACTGGGATTCCATGTTTAAAGTTAATGGCCATATGCTCTACAATCGCTCCACATCAATCACTGACTGGGATTCCATGTTTAAAGTTATAATGGGCTTATGCTCTACAATCACTCCACATCAAACACTGACTGGGATCCCATGTTTAAAGTTAATGGGCATATGCTCTGCAATCGCTCCACGTCAAACACTGACTGTGATTCCATGTTTAAAGTTAATGTCTTGTTTTTGTCTCTTCCGGGAACAAGCCTTCTTCCATTGACCTAATTATCTTTTATTTCTGTATTATATGATTAAGTCACATGTTAATGGTTGAAAATAAATGTTTCAAATTGAATTGAATTGAATGGGCTTATGCTCTACAATCGCTCCACATCAAACACTGACTGGGATTCCATGTTTAAAGGTAATGGGCATATGCTCTGCAATCGCTCCACGTCAAACACTGACTGTGATTCCATGTTTAAAGTTAATGTCTTGTTTTTGTCTCTTCCGGGACCAAGCCTTCTTCCATTGACCTAATTATCTTTTATTTCTGTATTATATGATTAAGTCACATGTTGATGGTTGAAAATAAATGTTTCAAATTGAATTGAATTGAATGGGCTTATGCTCTACAATCACTCCACATAAAACACTGACTGGGATCCCATGTTCAATGTGGTTGCAGATTTTTGTAATGAGAGTGTGAGTGTTTGCTCTCCCCAGTTCTCCTGAACATGTTTTTAGGAGAGCAATTTACAGCTGAAAAGTGCATCTATTCGGCTCTGCTGGATCCGCACCTGTCTTCTATCAATATTATTCATTTATAGAGTTATCTCAGTGTAACACTAAAATATTAATAATTTGTAGGTTGCCTAACATTGACCCATTCGAAGATGATCCACAAGTTAGATATGCCAGCATTGGACTGGCCAATTGCCTCATTCCCAAGCCTTAAATATCCTCTAGATATGCACATTGCAGAGAATCGTGCTGAAGAAGATCGCTGTTTAGCAGAGGTAAGTGTTATTTATTATTTTCAACAATACAACAAGTTTTTAAAATACTATATAATATTGAATGCCCTTGAGGGGGATACCAAAAAATAGTGATCAAGCTTTGTCAAAATATTGAATGAGTCAATGTTTTGCCACAACGATTTCAATATCTTTCAAAGCCCCCCCCCCCCCCCCCCCCCAAAAAAAATAGGCATTTAATATTATAATTATTATTAAAATAGTTAACTTGCAAGTTCAGACTTTCATGTCTTGTAGATATTCATGATAATGATTAACAATTCTTGTAGCTTTATGAGCATTACAGCTATCTTTATTACTTAGTAATTCTGCATAATCAATAGAAAAATTGTGTGAAATGCCAAATTTAGAGGATTCCAGCCTAGTTGTGCATTCGCAGTATGCAGTTCACAATTTCGCCCTGCTTTCTGTGTAGGGTACATGCGCATCCGGTTTTGATTTCTCAAATAATCAATCGTCGCGTGGCAAAATATTTATGTACTATTGAATGCCTTCGAGGGGGATACCTAAAAATTTTGTTGGGGATATTGCCAAAATATTGAACGAGTCAAAGACAAGTTCAATTTGCCACAGCGAGTACAATATTTTTTGGTATCCCTGAGAATAGGCATTCAATATTAATATAATTATTATGCAATATAGCTTATTTGTAAGTACTGATTTGTCAAGGCCTAGCTTAGGGCCTAGGCCTGCTGCACCTGCAACCAAGGCCAAGCTACTAGCTTGAAAAACATTAACAGCAACTCTTGTAGGTTTCTTTATTAATAAGTAATTCTTTATAATGAACAATAGGTAGATAATTGTGTGAAACGCTGAGTTTTAACAGGTATTTAAGTCTAGCTACCTCTTGTTTTGCATTCGCCACTTAAAGTATAAACAATTCTCTCGCTTGCTGAAGTGACGTTATCGGCTAGTATTGCACTACGCACAGGTGGATACTACATCAACCAGTCAAAACAGCAGAATTGAATAATAATACATAATATTGAACCATTTATGTTTTATTTTACAACTGAATAATAATGATTAATATTAAATGTGTTAACTAGTTTAATATGTTGACTGCCAGGGATGTGATGCTACATCTAGCTGCATGCAACACAAACTTGAGTTTATGGTTTTTCTTAATTAAAGAGTATTTTAGAATTCCTTTGTGTCCTGCCCAGGTGACGTTGTATTTCTGCACCTACAGTGGAGAATTGTGAATTCTAATATTGTCTGATGTGATACCCCTATTGTTTGGGGGGAAATATTAGCCTTTAAGACAATTGTATGTTCTTACCATTGAATGTGTTCTAACATTACACTATCCTTTTTATTATTATTGGTTCTAGCATTTGTGACATCCAATTACACAATATCAAAATTATAATCATATTCGAAAGCTCAGCAAATAGTAGCAAATTGTAATCAACTGTCATAATTATTGCTTAATGTTTTTGTGTCCTACAATTTTAAACTTATTATCATAGAATCAAATTGTTCAAAACAGCACAGCACATCATTGCATAAATTATCACCTCACATTGTCTGGTAACAAGATAAAATGTGTCTGATGCAGTTGAATTTTTCAATTGGTTGCAAACTGGGAATTTCAATTTGGAATAGACAATCAATTACCACAGATTATCACAATGCAATTAAAGTCTGAATTATGTATAAAATTTTGCTTTTGACCTTTTTAACAAATTTAAATAAATCTCTTTTTACATTTTTTTTTATTATTATGAACTGAGTAAATTGAACAGAGGAAATTAGATTTATCCTGCCATTTTCAATAACCAAAAACATGAGACAATTTTCTACTCTATGCCAAACAATTGTCTGTCATGGTTTGTATACATTTACTGTAATAATGCAAAAGAAAGTGACTTGGTATCACATTTTATTATATTATAAGTAATTAAAATACATACCATTTTCCATATTCTGTAAAATCTTCTTTTTAAATTTGCAAATTCTTGTATGCTTCTAATATAATAGTATATTATTAAAACAAATTCCACCCATTCTATGCAACTTTGAAGTTAGAAGTATTGACAGTTATAAAGCAGATGAATAAGCCTGAAAGAGTTTATTAACTTTTTTCTACTCAAGAATAAAGCCTCTTTTCCTGTCGATCGTTATTCCAAAATCGCCGTTTTGAAACGGCGTTTTGGATCGTTATAAAAAAGTT
>JAOTQE010102052.1:0-13836 GCA_025631205.1 Nesometra sesokonis
GGAGAAAATTAAAGTTCCGTCGTGGGTTGGACAAATATTTTTTTTTTGCTCGTCAGACTGGAAACCGGGGACACGCCCACCTCTTTGCCCTGCTGTCGGGGAATTCCTGGCGCCGCTACTGTTACACAATGCTAAGAAAAAGTACTAGGCCTATTTTGAAAGGGTTGTGTTAGAAAACCGAATCCAATATATCATTCAGAATTACCTGTTCTTATGTAAATCTTTTTATTTATCTATGCGAGTTATATTTGTAATATGATTTCGGTTTTCAAGCAAAACCTTTTCAAAATCTGATTTTTTTTTACTATTCTTCAACATTATAATTGAGCAGAGACCCAATTTTGTTTCAAACTCATTTTGCAACATGCTTTACAGCATTATAACACTTTTGAAAAGTTTGTGAAATTGTATATGTTAGGTCACAATTAATTTTTCTATAGGTTTATCCATAGAAATTTTAGTTCCATAGTTGCCCTCAAATTTCGTGACACATTGTTTAGACATAGACATACGCGATTAATAACTCAACAACTATAAAAATGTTCTAATCCTATCATCATTATTGCATCCCCTAACGATCATTAATTAATATAATTTTGTCATCATTATTATTTTCTCATAATATAGGCCTAACTCTATTAATTATCGTCATTTCCAAATGATTGTGAGAAAAATTATGCCTATCCCGAATAGCAGGTTGATAAAATCATCTATTCAACAATATCGATTCAACTTGTAGCCACGAGAGACTAAGTATTCATTGTCTTAAATCACATTAATGCAATACAGTATTCGAAACAATTTTCAAGAATTTTCTTCTTGATCTACAAAATAGTGACGTCACATATTAGGCGTTACTGGGTCAATGAAACTACATTCGACGGATTGCGTCTAATGTATTGTACATCCGTTGAAATGTTATTTTTAACATTACGTTTGTGCAATTGGATTATCTGTTTCCATTCCATTTACGGATTTAAACTAATTCACTTTACATAATTACAAAATCACACTGTCATTATGTAGTGTAGTCGCCTGAAAACAACGACATTATTTTAAGTAGGGACCTAATTTTGCATCGGAACGTAATTTGGGTTGACAGCGGTTAAGCAACCGGATCCGAACCTCTGGGTTGAGGAATCTAAATGGGTTGTCGATGGTAATAATGTAGGCCTAATGAAAATATTCAGTGAACAAGAAATAACAAGGCAGTTGTGTTTAAGTGGATGGTAAAAATCAATGCCAGTATAAACATGATGATGATATCATCGATCTTTATTGGGAAGCAGACGACGGTCGGTCCTCGTGATCGGAGTACAAGTTATTATAATATTGGAACACGCAGTATTCAACAGCTGTCTATATAAAAGACGATATAATGCAGTTTAGATTTTAAATAATTTGTATCTAGCGATAATCCAACCATGAGAGTGGTAGGCATTTCGCCGAGAAATTGGCGTACTTTCTAATCAGACTATGACGGAATTAATTTCGCGCCATCTTCTGAAAACGATGATATAACGCAAGATTGATTGCAATAATGACCAGGTTTTATATAGGTCTATCAATTTAAAATCGCTTATGGACAAATGAAAATCTAGTTTAAATAACAGATATGCAAAATTCTCTACTACTGCATTTCAGAATTCGATAACTTAAGGCCTACTTCAGCATCATCTCTATCACAAATCAATACAGATGAAGGAGCAGGAGCAACACGAACCGTTACCAATGTTGTGACTCCTTGTAAAACATTACAAAATGCGAAACTGTCAAAGGGTGTATTTCTTCATGGCATAACACAGTAAAGCGATTCATCTAGGATTAACATTTTTAATAAAATGTACCGGTATACGACGACCAATTGACCAAGAAAAACGTAATTTAAATGTTCCGAAATTTGAAGAACATTAAATATAAGTCTAAATACAATTTAAATTACTATCATTCATGATGATGACAAAACCAATATCAAAATAAAGAATCAAAACCTGATGATATGTATCTCATATAGAGGATGAATTATAGTCAGTTTTCCGCAGGATTTTCTGATTTTCCGATAAAATACCATCCAATCAAATCAATAAAAAAGAACTGCGCAAACTCAATGCAGACCATAATGCATTGTGAGTCCATTAATTTCCGGTGATTCTTTGGTGATTTCCCTTTTCCTCGCGTGGAACCCTGGTGGCACCGTGGTGAATTCCTCGCAAAGATCAATGTTGACCCCGTGTCAAATGTCAGAAATTATCGCATTAACTAAAGTGCCAAATTATTATCGGAATAGAATCGGATAATTATCGGATAATTTTATTACCAGAATAGGTTAAACACCAGTTTTCGCAGCACTTTTATCGGATAATTTTTAACGCAATAATTTATCGGATATTTTTTTTCCTGTGGAAACACGGCATTAAATGTCCTTTTCTGTTAAATTGAATATTAGGCCTATACTCGTTCTTAAAAAAATTACTGAATGAATCTATATAAAATAAAAGTTTAGTAACTAGGCCTATACTGAAGTATTATCTGTAATCATTACATTTTGTATAATCAGTAATACCTAGGCCTATATTTACTAAAGAACAAGCTCTTAACATTGCGATAATCTTTACAGTGAAAAGTTAATTTTGAGCCAATCTTGTTCCATTGTGTGCCTTCCTAAATTATTGATTTATGATATTAGTTTTACTAAATTCTGACCTAAATTTCTTCTGTATTGACTCAATTTTAGGATTAAATTTCACAAGCGTTTTAGGGTGTTGTGGTATAAAATGATATAAACTTTAATCGATATGTTTCAGTCTGAGGCTATATTGATCTTATTGATCCATATTGACTTCATAACGTTCAAGTCGCGTTTGAGATATGAAATCCAACAAATAATGACACAAATTTGTTGTAATTTAAACAGAAATGCGTCCCTTTTTAAAATTTATGCTAAATAGAGTCGATAAAACTCGATAATGGGATTGTTTCTCGTAAATTACCTATTCTTATATATATACTTAATGCCTATAACAATAAATGACTAAGTCGGTAACAACTGGTAATATTTGGCTACAATAAGCATGGCAAGTTGAGTGGATTAATGACCGTTCCCCGCCAAACTGATTGAACCTAATGGGAACAAAAATTGAGTCAATCTTAGATGATGTATTTCATTCGTTTTGATAACGATACGCGGTTCAAATCAAAGCCAATTAATCTTGACAAAAGACCAATGTATTATTCAACGAACAAACCATTTTTATAAGAAATCCAATGAAAAAAGCATGCAGTGGTGATGTAACATTTGGAGAAAAAATCGCACCGGGCAATAGAACACACACGCGTATGAGAAATGACAAAATTTATTGACATTTATGTTTTTTGTTTAGGAACGTACTGCCCACGAGCGCGTTGTCAGCAGCAACAGTTCGCTATAAACGCCACAAGTGATGCCCACAAACTTCCAGCATAAAACAATGTATAATAACTCACTATTTGAAGAATACAAATGGGCATTATTAAATCTTTAAAATATTTATGATTCGATCGTGAATGGTGTAGGCGATTCGAAGAAACCAGGAAAAAGAACGATCTTTAATAGGTCATTCAAAATTCATAAGAGTATTATAACATTATGTAGGCTTATCTTTAGATAATACTTGTATTACAGTTGAATCTCCCGTAAGCGGACACCCTCGGGTCCGGGAAAAGTGTCCGCTTACGGGAGGTGTCCGCTTACGAGAATTTCGGCCGATAGAGGGCCAAAGTTGCAAATTTATGTATACGCCATTTTGCCTCATATTTCACGGCCTTCTCAACACAAATGGTCTCTTAAAATATCTAGACACTGCATTGTATATTTTATTAAATATTGATCATCATTTCAAAGATAAGTTCAGTAATATGATTTTCAGCCATTACAGAAGGACAGAAAAATCACTAAATCTTCTGGGATGTCCGCATATGGGAGTTAAATTAGCATACAGAAATTCTAAATTTGAAGATAAAAGTGTCCGCGTCCGCTTATGGGAGGTGTCCGCTTACGGGAGGTACCAAATGCACTGATTAGATAGGAAGAACAAACGGGTCTTTGAATTAGTGTCCGTTATGGGAGGTGTCCGCTTACGAGAGGTGTCCTCACAGGGAGGTTCAACTGTATTATTAATGTTCATGCCAATAGGCGAGTGAGAGGTTCAAAGCGTACACAACGTATTGGTACGGAGGCGTGCAACATCTATACTATAATTTAGCAATGTTTGTATTTGTGTTTGTCTTTCTGTTGTCTTTCTGTTTGTTTTTCTGTTTTCTCCTCTACTCCTCCCAGGTCCTTGGTCCAATTTCCATCAAACTTGGTGGGTGGATGCAGTTTCACTGCGAAATTGACCTTGAGGGGTTCATATCTTTGGAAAGGTCAAGGTCACCGGGGTCAAATGTCAAATAACTGATTTCTGCTACTGATTGTCCTATCTTGCCCAAACTTGGTGCAGGTATGTAGGTTCAGACCAGAATTGCCGATGATTGGTTACGGGGTCAATGGTCAAGGTTACGGGTCACGGGGTCAAATGTCAAGGTTACGGAAACTTGGTGAAAGGTTACGGAAACGGGTCAAAGGTCAAGGTTACGGGACAGGTAAATTGACTACAGTAGTTTGTAAATGTATCACATCAGTAAGGAACCATGCCAAAATTCTCATGCTGCAGGTACTGCAGTAATTCAGTTAGAATATAATTTATTAGTTGACAAAGTAAATTTAAAATGTTGAGACCTTTTTGTGTCAACGTAGTCACCAAACAAACTTTAATGACACCGGAATACTGCAATAACTTAAGTGAGTCTTTACTAAAATATTTTTGACGTCAGGTTGTAGGAGGGCGCGAAGGGCCATTTAAATTGATTTAGGATCCAGTGAGAAATGGTACCATTGCGTTAATCGGCTAGTCAGGCGTGTCTAATGTGTTGCAAGAATCATTTAACACCACGCCGAGGACAACAATCAAACATCACTGCGAATGAAATATACTATTTTGAAACTGTTCTTCTTTCAACTACCACCGACAGATGGGGTAATAGACAATTAGATATTTAATTAAAATCCACGCGGTGCCGTTGCGGTTAGCTCTGGGTTTGACATACCGAACATCGCTCGACTTCGTCAATTACAAGGCCTAAGGATGAGCCTAACGTCACCTGTAAAACAGACAACGCTATTATGCCATGGTAAATTAGGTTGCGAGGAAGACTCCACGTCGCGGACAGGTGCGCATTACTGCTTGTCATATTCGGTGTTGATAAATAATAGGAGTAAAGAATCTTTTCGGGCATCGACATGATAGTATGATGCAGATATACACCTGGTGTCAACTGAAAGGCATCGAATTTGTTGAGAGTTGACTCAGATTTCATACACGATCAATGCGTTTCTATTCTTTCAACGCGTTGCTCAGGAGCATAAGATATCAATGTATTATTAGCCATGACGCTACATTCATATATTGATCGACATTTTCTTGTTATTACTGATAAATCAAGACGAAACAACTTTCACATTACAATACTGTAAATCTCATTGCGCAATTGTTTAGAAAGTACGTCGTTTGTCTAATTTTGCAATGTTTGGCGGTGATTGCCTTCCATACTCATCGTGACAAAAATTCTAAAAACGTACGATTGATGGAAAGAAAAATTAAAATTGATTTTTTAATCAGAATAAAGAATTAAAAGTTCCCATTTATCTAATCTAACAAAATATTATTTTCAGAAACTTTTTATAAATCAAGACCATGACATGGCAGATTTTAAGAAAGACTATATAATAAAATACACCTTTTATAGAAATAAATTGGTTTTGATCATAAATTTTAAACACCGTTTTTGATTGCCATATCTAATACTGGGCGAAAATGTAAAAACGCGAAAGGTTAAGCTCTTGATGACTTATAACGTCATAGGACACAACTACAACGCACGCATGTAATTCTCATAATAAAAAAGCCTATTAGTAACTACACGCGCGTATCGTGTGAGAAGAGTGCACATCGTAACAGTTACTCCTTGCTTAATATGACACCGATTAATTTGAGCTATCGGGATTTTCAGGGGCGCAGCCAGAGGTCAGGACCCCCACTAAAACTTTGAGAAAAAAAAATTTCCTTACAAAAAAGTTATAATGTGAAGAATATTATAGTATAGCATGAATTGTAAACCAGCCATCATTAATAACGCAGACTGAAAGTCAACTTCGCATAATCTATTTCAATAAAAAAAAACCCTAGGAAATGATGTTTTTTTTTCTGCTCATCAAAACCAACCCGGCAACCACGCCCACCCGAACCTCCCGGGACCATGCCCGCCCCATCTGGCAAATACTGGCGCCACCACTGCTGACCCCCACCCACCCTTTCATTCCATCCTTTCCCTGATTTTAAAGTATTTAGTGCCATTGATTTTGATTGTTAATTAAAACAACGTTTGTATATACTTTAACAGAAACAGTGGTTACTGAATTAAAACGATATGAAGGACATAAAACTAATAAAAACAATTTTAAAATGTGTACCATATAATCATTAAATAAAATATTAAGGTTCCTTTTTACGTTTACGATATAATAATGAGGAGCAGAGCAATCCGTTGCTTACAACACAATACATGACTGATATTATTTACTTTACGATCTACAGTCAAAGCTAGCTGACGTGTTCAATAATTGAACTTGTGTTTATTGATAGGACATGATTTATCACAATCAAAACGAATACAAAATAGAAAAAAAATGTTCCAATAAGATATAATTAGACTAATTGGGCAGTGACACCATAAAAGAGACACAAGCCCTTACGCGCGCATGTAGAAAGGCGCGCGTAGAAACAAACCGTGGACGCTCCTATTGGTTAATCACTGAGCGCGCGCGTTTTGCGTTTCTTCACACGTGTTTTTGCACATGCGCGTAATAGTTTAAATTAACTTCGTGGTTTAACTATATTAAACTAACAGTATACACTAGGTTGCATTATTTTATTTTAAAATAACACTTTTATATCTAACGTAATTGCTATTACTACTACAGTATTTTATGTTCACATTTCCCTTTTTATTATTTTATATCAAAACACATTGTAACCTAATATTAATCATACTTTATTGAGAAACAAATAATAGCCATAGAGACGACGATGATAACATTATGAATCTTATAAATAGAGATCATTTTGTCTAAGTATGTTACTGTATTGTAATATGCCTTATTGAAATAAATGTCAATACAATAATATGTCCAACAGTATAAATCAGCAAAAATGCAAATGTAACAATGTGAACTTTCAGTATAAAACTAAAAGGCAACATTATTACTTTTACGATGAATAAATTGAGGCATGTCATGGCAAAACCACCAAGTTGTAGGAAAATTGAAAATTGAGTTTTTGTTATAGCCATGTTAAACATTTCATAAGGTTTAAAATGAGGGGTCATTTATTAAAATCAGACATCTATAACTAAAGTTATTGGACAAAATATACACAAATTTCCTTTGTATTTGTTTATATTTTCTGTTGTTTATTTGCTTATTTCTCAATAACTTCATGTGCGACAACTTGGTGGTTTTGCCACGACTAGCCTCAATTATAATAATTATAATAAGAACTACAATGTTATCTTAGCACTTAAGAACACTGTCAAGTACGGCGTCTCTGAGATCAGCATAAACAAGCTAATAATAGGCCTCCTCTCGGCGACGGGGTGTGTCGACTACAAATCATGCATAATATGTATTTTATGCCTAATATGTATTTTTATGGGATGATTAAGCCTAAATCCATTAAGATGCGTTCAGAGAGCCACGAAATAGCAAGGTTAATCTTTGTGAAAAGATTTTTTCAAGTTAAAAGTGTCGAAAGGCCATTAGTGTGGTGATATGCTGCAGTGTGCATCGCTACCAGATTTCCAACAATTCAGTTTTTAAGAGAATTCTCCTTATTTACAATCGATTATAACTACTATTTTAAGTATGTATTGTTATAAAATTTTGATCGGCACAAATATTTAGATTTAATGGTCAAAACTACTGTATCTATGGGTTTTTTTGCAGGTAAAATTAATGTTTTCTATAGTACAACAATGTCCCTTTGTGCTTTCAGGTTGTCATACATTCATTTTATTTCACTTTTATTTCAGAAACAATAAAAAACAGTAAATATATAGTAAACAACTCAAAAAACAAGGTTAACTAAAGAGTACTCCGAGTGCATACTCCGCCAACGACCTTGACTTTTTATCCCGCCTCTTACGGGAACATATGGAGTGGACTTTCATACACTTAGATATCAACCGAGTTTGAAGCCATTGTGACAAATACGTCAGAACTTCAGCCGACTATGAACGTGACCTTTGACCCTGCTCCTTCATTTTAAATTACCGTCAAATATGGCGTGGACTTTTATGTACTTAAATATGAAATCTCTATGAAAACTATGCCAAAACGGCTGATTACGTGAATTTGAGCTTTTGCTCCGCCCTGACCTTTGACCTGCCCTTTCAAATTACGGTCACACTTTGGCATGGACATTCATACACTTATGCATGAACCAAATTTGAAGTTTATGTGAAAACTATGCAAGGTTTACGTGAATTTGATATTTTGCTTGACAGTAAATATGACCTTTGACCCCGCACCTTCAACTTATGGTCACATATGGCGTGGACTTTCACATCCTTAAATATTAGTCAAGTTAGAAGTATATGTGACAAATTTATGGCTGATTTCGTGAATCTGACCTTTTGCTCAACTTTGAACTTGATATTTGACCCTACCCTTTCATAATGTAATCCCCTCAAGATATTTAGTCAAGAAGCATTTTGTCAAAGTTTCAAGAGTTTGCGATGAAAACCGTGGTTTTTTTAGGTTGTTCACCAATAAATGCACGCACAAACAAACGCACAAACACACAAACAGGCGTGAATACATAACCTCCTCCAACTCGCCGTTTCACTGTTTCAACTGCGCCTGTGCAGATTAAGGTCAAGCGATAAAACGACGCGTGGCAATTATATTCCTTTCTATAAGAACCGCGCGCCGTTTTATTACTTGACCTTGGTAACGCACATGCGCAGTTGAAACCGTGAAACAGTACAGTAAAGGCAATATCAAATAGGCCTATAACATTTTACAATATCAAACATAAACAAAAATTGCTAAATATGAGGAAACTGATGTATTAAGATAGTTTAGTAAATATCACTTAAATAATATTAGTTTTGAGTACATTATTTATTATTGTTTTATCATATTACTATATTGTTTGATTATTCACATTTTAATAGTAAGCTTATGAGTTATGTCCTAAATAGTTGTCTGCTGATTTAGTTATTACCGTAATCATTGGCCCATAATTGTTTTATAATTAAATCATTACATTATTCCATTTTAATATCTAACTATTTTATACATTTTAAATATATATTTGCATATCAAATTCAACAAATATTAATAATAAGAACAACAACAGTAACAGCGGCAGAAGCGCCACCAACAAAACAGCAAAAATAACAGTAGCACCAACAACCATCCCAACAACAGCAACGGTAGCATCACCAATACCAACATTATCAACACCACTACCACCAATAACATTACCAATACCACCACCACCAACAACAACATCATCAACAATACTACCACCACCAACAACAACAACAACAAAAAACAGTAGTGATAACGATAACGATAACGATAACGCTAATTATAATAAGCAGATGTCACAGAATAATGTAAATTGTAATTTATTAATCTATGTTTTGTTTTTGTTTTTGTTTTTGTTTTGTTTTTTTTTTTTTTTGCTTTTTGTTAAAAGTAAATGTTTTTTTTTATTATGCAATTAATTTTTAATACCACTTTAATTATTGATGACAATATTAGGTTCACTTCTTCGAGACATGGATATCACTGGATCGGATTTCAACTAATCATATTACTTATTACAATTTTATACACGTTAAATACCGTAGCATAAAACAATGCTAAAAATGCTAATCTATGACCGACATCTGAAATTAGCGATGCAGCTTGATATTGTTAAGAGATATCGAAATTAAGTTTTGAAAAACAACAAATCACAGACAAAGAAAATAGTCTTGGTTTGCAAAGAACAATTATCGTATATCGGGTGGCCTAAAACAACGTCACTAAATTAAAACCTCTCTTGCTACCATATGCAATAAACTAGCTTCTTGAAAATCTGCACACGTACAAAATTGGGTATTGCCTATAAATTTGCAAGGTTCAAAGGCCTTTGGTCAAACCGTCTCGTCACAGTGGAAATTTTAAAAACGCATGTCGAAAATTTGTGTGCCGAAATGAAGAAGGTTTAGGTTCGTTTAATAATCACACCAAATGCTTGATGTCCGACATCCTGATTACAAACTGTGCAAAAGTTTCTTTTCCATGAAGAATTGCAGTGCCTAACCTCATACAGAGATTCCACCCGGCTCTGGCTATCGTCCCTTCAGTTTGTCTAGAATTTGTTTGTTGAAACACAGAATCATACCCTGGTAATAACCTCTGGAGTCAGGGAGAGATTTTGGCACTGTGCCACAAGTGACACCTGCCATCTGGTGCGTCATTTTTTGACTTCATATTTTTTTCACTGTGGCAAAGTACCAAAATCGGACAACTATAACCAGAGTTATTGAACAAATTAGACAACAATTTCCTATGTATTTGTTTATATTTCCTGTTGTTTATTTGCCTATTTCTCAATAACGTCCTGTGCGACAACTTGGTGGGTTTGCCATAACTAGCCTCAAATGCAGAACATTGCCATTTTCAGCATTTAAAAACAAATAGGCCTATCTGATGGACATATTGCCAAATTTTCAGTCTTGTACCTTTAAAAACATCAGAGCTAGTGCAATTTAAAATAAGTGACGTTTTTTTGGAGCCACCTGATATATTTTTTTTATTTTAATTCTAATAGGCCTAAACTGGTTGAAATGAGTAGATTATTTATTATTATTATATTCATGAAAAACACAGTCCTAATATAATTAATATCTACGTATCAAATACATGAGAATCCAAACGTGAAATGTGTCAAGAATATATTGTAGGCACACCATGACAATAAACAAAAATAGTTTACAAGAAAAGTTTATAAGCAAATATCTATCTTTGAGAATAACTACATAGGCCTATAAAATTATTAAATTGAATTATTATGGTATTCAATAACATGGTCCGCTGAAAATATAACTAACGTCATTCAAAAGATTTTTGCACTATTCATTTTATTATATAATTGCAATTTAAATAGGCCTACTTGAAGATAATTTCTGATTGTGAAGTTTTTATTTTTACGTCTGTTACAGATACTTCGTTAGGTTCATTCGATGAAGAGAAACTCCACAACCATCTTTTATCCCGCTATGTTAAGTTCGTCCGACCAGCAAGGAATTTTACACAACCAATTGTCGTTAGAGTGGGGATGTCCGTGTCCCAGATCATTGACGTGGTAAGGAAGCTGACCTGACCGACACGAGGAGGATGATAACGGTGATGACGAGGGGATGTTACGATAATGACCACAAACTTACCAGTGGTGAAAATGGCGACTACGAGGATACTTGCAAGGACGAGCCTAACGACGATGACGAGGATGTTTACGTCGACGACTACAAACCTACCTACCGCTTACGAGGAGGAGGGTACGAGTTCGACGATAACAACGGTGACGAGGATGTTCACAACGGTAATGACGAATCTACTGAGCGATTACAAGAAGGGAAATGCGAGGCCGCCAATAACGACGGTGACGAGGATATTTACAATGATGACGAACCTACCGGACGATTACGAGGACGGCAATAAGGTCGACGATAACGATAGTAAATAGGATGTTTACGATGGCCAACCTATCGGGCAATTGCGAGGACGATAGTACAAGGATGACGATATTGGCTGTGATGAAGATGTTTACAATGACGACGAACAAACCGTACGCGGATACAAGGACGACAGTAAGGGGTAGAGGATAACGACGGTGACGAGAATGTTTACGACGATGACGAACTTTGATAATGACGACGATTACACATACGATAATAATAAGATAAAAATAGCGCATTAATTATTATTATTATTATACAATGTACGAAAAATATATTTACTCCATGGTTATCACACACGGTTTCATTTAAAGGTGACAATATATGCCATTAGTAGAACATTAGAATACATTCTTCATAACTCCACAGGGAGTCAATGTCATTGTTAACACTGTACTGACACAATTCTTGGCTCATGCACCAATTATTGCGTATAGACCGTTAAAATATCTTTTAGGGATATAACAAAATTAATATAATGCGATTCCTAGGACGTAGCCAGAATGAGACAGACGAGGTGGTCGCTTAGCTTGACATTTTACAGAATAGGCCTCCTACCACCAATAATAAGCTGGGCCGTAGTCAGCATGAGGCAGACGAGGCGGTAAATTTTCAAAATGCTGTGTTTTCAGTGAAATTTATTTATATAGTGGCCCTAAGAACCGCATGGGCCCCTTCACCTCGTCTGCTTTTCTATTCTGGCTACGGCCCTGGATTCGAACCCGAGACTTTATGACTGTAATCTCAAACCAGGCCAAGTACCAATTTGCGCTTATAGAGCAACTTAAAATGTGTTCTTTTTTAGATACAGCACAATATACAGAATGGAATTCGAACACGCGATTTTATGGATGAAATCACGAACCACGTTCGCTAAAGTGGTGGTGATCAAATCGAGGCTATTAAACTTGTTTTCGTCATGTACATACAAACGTATGTTACATAAATGTCTATCAAGTCTTCAGAATGTATTCCGCAAAACTACCTACTTAAGAACACTTCTTAAATTCCACATCAGAAGGAATTCACAAAACGGGGACATTACACATTTTATACGGTTGTGTGTATTACCGACGGAATCAGTAATTCATCGAAAAATATGTATTTGATTTGTTACCGACCTTGTTTCATAATATTTTTGACATTACCGCTCCTTACAGTAAATGCAACGCTATATTATATAATGTTTATCTTACTATTTCTAGTATTTGAGACCTTCATGGAAAATGTGTACTTTCTCCATTATATCGCGTGTGGCTTGTGGCTACATCATACTGCATTACCTTCCCTCTCTTTCGTTTCATTTAATGTAAAATATATTACATGCATTTATTTATAGGAAAAGTTCATAATCTCCGTTGTTGCAATTTTAGGAAATCGGACTTCCAATCACAAGGCTCACTTTGGTCGACTGTTTGTGTTCCTAGACAAGACACTTTATCCACGTTGCCTCTCTCCACCCAGAACTAAAAATATTTATTAATTTAATCGATTTTTTATTGGTTTGTTATTCATTGAAAACATCAATAGGCCTTGGCATACTTTGTAACATCTCAATTAATGTGGAATTCTAAATTACACAATTAGAATAATAGATATTAATTTATTGACAGATAATTTATTACTGTACGTTCGCAGATGTGATCAGCTGTTGTGAATGTATATAAACCAACACAACGGGGTAACATACAAAAAGGTCAGCATAAACAACAATGTAAATGCAGTGGCGGATCCAGGAACCACCGAAAGGGGGGTCACACTTTTCCACTCCGGGTGAGCGTGGTTGGCAATTTTTTTTTCTGACGAGTAAAAAAAAGGAAAAAGTAAGCGATTTTGGGCCCGGCGCAATTACCTTAATAGGGGTTGCGCCCGCCTCGCCCCCCTCCCCCTCAAATCCGCGCCTGGCTCATTTAATATCACGCTGGGTAAATTTAACGAAATTGTATGAATTAAAGTTATGGCAAAGTG
>JAOTQE010102063.1:0-13836 GCA_025631205.1 Nesometra sesokonis
TAAACACATCATATGGCCGACTTTTAATGTCTATTCTATTGATGGTTTCTAAATTGCGCAAGTTGTTAAATTGCGCCCAACACACACATGTACTGTATGGTCACCATATGCTTTCCTTGAAAATTGTCGCTTGATAATCTTCCAAACTTATATACAATCAACAATGGCGCCAATTTGTGAAGTAGGATTCATACGAAGACATTTCAGACATCACAGAATTTTATAATAATTGTTAGGGCCAATATCAATATTATCCTGCTGCAGTTACTGCAGTAATTCAGCCAGCTGAAAAATAATTACTCAAAACAATGTGTGACACTGTGAAATTGTCACCATAGAAAACATAATAATTCATTTACAACAGTGTTAGTTAGAACAACATGTCGAGATGTGACTTTGTGTGTCAATGCTGTCACCAAAAAAATATAACATTGGATTGCTGCAGTAACTGTAGACCTAAATAGCAATAGATTACTAAACTATAGTATTAACTGCAGGCCTGTGCAAACACACTTGCCCGACACCCGAGACAAGTGTTTTTTACAATCGGAAAACTAAATTTATGGGACCCACTTGTCCATGGACAAGTATTTTTAGCTTAAGCCTAGGCCCTGAAATCCACCTTTTGACAGTATGTTGTAGAATAGCCCAAACTAAGACTAGTGTATTTATTTCATAAGTGTAAATTTAGTTTATATTTTCAGATATTGCGCAAAAGCAGGACAAGTAAATTTTCCAAAGGTACTTGCCCAGGGAAAAGTGTAAAAAAATTAAATTCCCTCACCCCTGAACTGTAGTATTGACATGGTCCCTTCCTTTCACTGCATGGTTTTAACCCCACCGCTGCGCAGGACACTTTTTAAGAGACACAGACACACAATCACACACAGACAGATAGGGTATTCAAACAGGAGCGAAAACATAATCTCACAAACTTCGTTTGTGGAGGTAATAAACAATTTCATATATGAGGGTGTTCTATATGGCCTAGAATTGCCCCAAATTGCTTCTATCTGGTTGATTTTTTAACTATGCAGCGCCACCAACGATCACAATCAGTCTATGCTATTAATCTAAGCGACTTGTAAAACACCGTACTTCTCCAGGATACCAGGATGATTAACCTTGCCCTCCGTATTTGGCAAGTGGGCGGATCGATATAAATGTTTACTAGTAAAATTGACCAATCAAAATGCTTCCCGTTTGAATGAACAAGCTAAGACCATCACAACTACCAAAAAAAAAATTATACCTGAAAAGTTTTCTCACAATTGTAATTTTGTCCTATTTATAAAAAAAAACTCCTTATTTCTTGTACAGCTGCAATCATCCATTACAGTACGTTGCTTAGGACTATAGTAAACACAAATCGGAACACCAAACTTCGATTAGCAAGTGTGATCCAATAGTATCAGTTTGAATTTCGAATTTAATCAAGCATACAATTTGGCACGGTGTATTTACGGTGCGAATGTAACACATGAATTACTTAAACAGGCCTTATAACTAAAATAAGCGAGTATGGGATGTCAATAGCGCCTAAAAAGCAATCAAGCAATAAAATTGACTAACCCAACCACAAGGCCTGTGAGACGGGTTATATAGGGCCCCATCTAATTAATTCTTCACAAATGATCATTTTATTTTAAATTTATAAGAATGGTATAAAACTGAAGTTCATCGAGAAAAGTATTGATTATCTGGGCAATTAATGTCAAGCATAGATTGTCTTATATTTACGGAGTATAAATAAAAACAAAAGTTGTTAAAGTCTGCTTCTGTGGTTACAAATGATCGTGAAAAGACACCGGGAAATCCTGGAAATCATAAAGAGTTCTACTTTCCATAATCTAACACATCCCTATATAATTTATAACCTCCATTTATGCTTCCCATCGGAAGCACCAGGAAGAGAAGGAAGCATCAACTCCCTCATGCAAAGTACAGGGAACTGATTAAGTATCATTTTGTTATTGTCATTCTATAGTTCTAGGATATGTGACACAATCATTGGGTAGAAAATGATACAGTACTGTAGACTGTACTTAAAACGACAGTAAAACCCCTTTCACACAAAACTGTAAAACAGCAGTAATTTGCGAATGACGACTCACTCTGAAAGGGCGCTTTCCCTTCAATTCCCGGAACAGTGCCGGTATCCATTTGACTGCCTCTGACCCTAGACATATTGCCATTATATTACCATTACTGGTTTAGGTCAGATGTGTGTGAGAGAGTCAACTGGTATAATGCTGACTTTCGCAATAAAGCAGAATCAAACGAAGGTCAAAGTTTGAAATATTGGTAAAAACAGCACCTTCTACAAAGGTGTCTACAAAACGAAGATCGAAGAATGAAGACTTGAAAACAAAGACCCTAAATCTCTCCCTTAACACGATTCTGTTTCACTTAGCACCCTGATCAAAATTGCCAAAATGTTGACGAGACTTTCAAGCATGGTGATGTCTAAAGACAGTTGACATTCAGGCCTTTGACAGTCCATTGACATTTAGGCCTACCCACTTTAAAATACATTTCATTCATAAATGTTGAAATATTGAATCCCAACAGGAATACATGAAGTATTTGTTATACTTTCCAAAGATAATGCCTAAAAATCTCTAATCTAGGGTTCTTGAAAACTTGCATCAGTCTGTTGGGAAATCTTGTTCTTTTTTAAGTAGGTACTTGTTACTGTTTTTTCCATTAACAGAATAGGGATAACTAAGTATTTCCTACAACTTTCTTTCTAACAATTTTCAGGATAATTTCATATTTAGCCAAAAAAAATGGTTTTGGGTTGGTTAGGCTTGGGTAACATGAAAGTTTTTTAGGCCTAATTGTTACCAAGAAATATTAAATATAAATTAAACTTGTTTTAAGACATGGTTCATTTGTATTCAACTAATCACAATACGTAGTCAATTATATTCCTGTGTACATTAAAACTAATCTAGTGATTTTTTTCTCTTGAATTTCAAATGCAAAGTTTCAAAATTTGTTCCTATTTAATTTATTTATATTTATTTATTTATTTTGTGTCACATCCAACAGCAAGTTTTCTCGCCACTTACAGGATGAGATCTACGCCATGCTTTCTATAAGCCAAGTCTCATTATGAGGCTTAGGGAGTGGCGTTGTTAAGTCGTGAGAACTAACCTAGCGTTCAACCAGGTTTGAACCCAGGACCTCGGGATTGGAAGGCAAGCATGTTAACCACCAATTGCTAAAACCATCGTAATCCCTCATGAAGAACATAATTACTCCTGGGTGGCAAAAAACAAATTTTAATAACTACTCTTGTTTTTCCATATTTGAAACATTTTATCTGTAAAAACTTATCAATCTTTACAATTTCAGGTCAGCAATCAGCAATTACTGACCTTTTTGCCGACCTCAAATGCTTATAGGATGGTATTTTTTTGCTGACCTGAAGGGCAAGGTATAAGAAAATCCATGGCAAAACAGCAGGTGTTCAGGTATACAATGTACGTTACCTAATGCGAAATGATGCCACTGATTTTTCCTGACTACAGTACTAGGGCCCGGTCATGCGAGTTTTTTCAGTGTTTGACACCGTTATTAACTGGTAAAAAAATAACCCGTTTTTGCCCGAACAGCTGTTATTTGTAGGCCGCCCGTGGATTTGACACCGAAACAGCCTGAAATTCCAACCCTGCAATTAAATGGTTAGTTTTCGTAGCGGGAAATCTTTTTTTACGGCTTAATCTGATTGTAATTGCTTTAACAATGTTTTACTCGATTTGAACATGGTTGAATACGCTACAAGTATTTTTTTATATTTATGGAGATTTAGTGCATTGTTTTTTGTATTTATAATTATTTTCAATACTCTAAAACATTTCATTTGTTGGAGCATGGGCCATTGGAAATCGCTACACACCATAGTGCATAAGGTTGCTCCAGTAAAATTGCTGCGATCAGTGCTGCCTCTCGCTATTTGATATAAATTTACCATTTTTAAAAATCTAGTACAGTACATTAAAAACATTTACAATAGTGTAAAGTACTCGTAGTGAAGTTTTTGGAAAACAAATAGAATGATTGGAATCAAAATATCATTAGCTTTTTATCTAGTTATCCGGTGTTTTTTAGCATTAATTTTTTAATTATCTCTAGCACTAATAAATCCCCAGAAGTGGTGTTATCATTGGCTTAATATAATTCACTATTAGTTCAAATATCACACTAACTTAAAATCTGGTGTATGAACATACACATATTAATTTTCATGATTATTATACTACATCATACAAATATTAGCAAGGATTATCTCTGGTATACTTACATAACATGATTGTTAATTACTGCACTGTATATATTTATGTATTTGTTTCAAAGAGTATAATAAATCAATTCAAAAATAATTGCAGGATAATTATCAAAGGAACCATGCATCGCACGCCATGTCTAGACACGGATGAAGGTGGCAAATAAGCGGTCATGCTTACAATACTTCTTGTAATATTTCTGTATCGTACTATGCCTACTGTACACAACTAAAGTACTAAAAAGAAAAAATATCCTAAGTTTGATTTTCTAATACCCAATATATACTTAGATTGAAATACATGCTGTTAGGTTGGGATTCAATATTTCATCATTATATATGTCATCATCAGGAATGTTATGTCACCATTCCTGATGACATACTTAAAGTATTTTTTTGTGATAGTTAATGTTGAAATATTGAATCTCAACAAAACGGAGTACGTTACATTCAAGGTGTATTGAACTTTCAATTCCGATCATTAATAATAATCATTACTTTTTCAAGTAGGTTAATTTAAACATGACAATTTTATAGTATATTCTCCATTTTTAATTTAGATCAAAGGTAATCTTTAATAGAGAAATAAGACTTTGTAGAATGCTATTTTTCTTTCAGAAATAACATATGCCTATTAATAACTACAAAAATGAAACAATATTTGACGTCAAGTTCACTGATCACTCTCTAATTTACAGGAAACGCATTTCACAATAACACAAACAAAAATATTACAGTTCTTTTAAAATAGAAAAACCTAACAATATTAATAATATTTTAGTAATTTTAGAATTTTGCCAAGCAGGATTTTACCTAGCATTTAAATCGTTTAGCTTTAATATCATTTCAGGTATTTTTCTATTGGTGGGCTATCTATTCTCAATTAACTTGTTGAAAATCAAAAACAATTGATTTATAAAATATAGTTTTTTTAAATTGTTGACTGAATAATAGTCTTGCCCATTTCCTTGTCTCGTTTACTTCCCAATATATTATAAATTTTATTTCTATAATTGTTAAATAAATGTGAAATTTAACTTTTTCCTTCAACTTTAATCTCAACAGAAACAACTCCATGAAAGAAATGTTAAAGAAACCAAAGAAATTTAAGAAAAAAATTAATTCTCATTACAAATCAAAGGGGAGTTGGTAGCATAAAAAACAGAATTACAAAGGCCAAGATTGAAATTCATCAAACTGAAGGGTCAAAGGTCGCCGTATCAGCATGTTAAAATGTTTAACAAAACCTATGAAAAAAGGATTCACTATAAAATATACACCGTAGTACACTGCAATGACACGTGGCAGCAAGACAACCAATTAGAAGCGAGTTAATCATTGCTAACTTTTTGCAAAATAAAGAGTAAAATTGATTCAACTTTTTTCAAAAGATATGGTTAAAAATTTATGAAAATTTTATTATCGGTATATTTTTCATCAGAAACATGTCAAACACGGCCATAATGTCTATTGACAAGATATCTAAGGGATAATGGAATGTTGAAGATTCATAGGTCCTCACCATTGTTTATTTCACAGTTAATTCATCCTTAAATTCCTAAGAGGTATTTTATCCTGGCATTTTCATTTTCTTTTCAAAGTACTTTTCGTGATACTCAGTTATGGATAATTTGTTTAGTTAGATGTCCATATAACTGAGAACACCTGTGAGTTTGTACTAGCCGGTCTGTGCACATTAAATTGCTGGTAAACGGGATGCAGTTGTTTGGGTTTGATATTCTTGGTAGTATAGGTTTACGGTAATTCTCTAAGCTACACGTTGCTACTTTTCTCATTGTTAAGCGCATTAAGGCTATGCATAATGCGCTATAAAAGCCAAAATTATTATTATTATTATTAAGGTCACAATCAACAAAAAAGTGAACGGCATACATGCTATGCTACACTAAATTTACAAAAAATAAGTTCCCTGTACTACATGCCAATACAGTCCATTTTGGAGCAGCAGGTAGTAGTTTAGTGGTTTTCAAAGTAGTAGCCCCCATTCTCAATTCCTCGGGAAATTGTTTCTCTCCATTATAAATATTATATTCTTAAGTTGGTTTTTCTTCTTTTCATTACATTATTACTATAAACAGTACTAATTAATTATTTCTTATTTCATTAGGAGAAATGATACAGCAGAGAATTATGTGGTGGATAGAGGATGCACTCTTTGAGTCGCCTCAAGCTTTACAGTAATTCATACATTTTGTTTACTGTATTTCATTTTAACATACAGTAAGTTCCTAATAATAAAACTGTAAATACTAGTCAAATTACCCGTTCCGTAACCTTGACCTTTGACCCATTCCCATAACCTCGACTTTTGACCCCGTAACCCATCATTGGCAATTCTGGTCAAACCTACATGCTTCTACCAAGTTTGGCCAAGATGGGACCAAGAAGTAGTAAAAAAATGTTATTTGACCTTTGACCACAGTGACCTTGACCTTTCAAAAAAATGAACCCTCAAGGTCAATTCCGCAGTGAACCTGGATCCACCCACCAAGTTTGATGGAGATCGAACTAAAGACCTGGGAGAAATAGCAGAACAAACAGACGAACGTTGCTCAAATATACGGTAGTATGATTTTACTTTCAAATATTTACCAATTCATAACAGACATGATTCAATTTTATTTTATATTATCGTTATTTATAGTTGCAAATAGCCTATCAACAATTTAATATAAATATTTAATATATTTAATATAAATATTTATTACATTATATAATTGAATACATGTAACATCCTGGTAGCTTTCTTTACACAAAAGGTACTTTAAAAAGAAAATAGTAATAGTATATAAATAGTACACAGTAGAAACCACAACACTAGATCAATTCTAGTATTTTGAATAATAATAGAACACATGGTAAAAAAATTTCAAATCTCTATATTTCCTATTGTATTAAGGCACAGGTATGGGGATGAAAAATCTATCAAGTTCTCGTAACTCTAGCTCTAAACCTTAAAAATAAAAGGTTCTCAGAACCTTCACTTTGCTGTCTATGGCATGATTCCTCTTAGGGTATGTTCAGACTCAATGATTAAGCGGAGTGTCTGAACTAGCTGGCGATTAGCACGAGTCCCTAATCCGGAGCGTAACTTGGGCTTCCTGCAAACCCTGGTTTAGTGTAAACTACGGAGCTACGCCTTGTACACCTGATTGGTTTTGTCCTTGTGTCCAATCAAAATTTGCAATCGGTCTACATTGGCCAATCAATTATGGATCATTGGTCATAGAAAAACCCACTGGCAGCAATTTTAAAAATTGCTTGTGAATTGCGCTACGCCTTGTGTCCGAACATATTGGTCGTTACGCTCCAGATTAGCTTACGCCTTGCTTACACTAAGCTCCGCTTAAGCCATGAATCTGAATCTGAACATAGCCTAGGTCCACCTAAGGTAATTAATAGGGGCTCCAACTTTGTGATAGAGTAGTATTTCAAGTGCACAGTGTTGCACTTTAAACACTGTCGGAATGTTGACATAAACACACTAACACTGACATTAAAAATACAGTAAAAAACTGTCTGACAGTGGTCTAAGACAAAGTGTGTATTAGCATCTTTGAAACCTTTTTACTGTTTTTACGTCATCAATCCAACTCATCCTCAGTCTACTCATCCCCATTTCAACTCATCCCCAAGTCAATTCATTCCCCGTTCAACTCGTCCCCAACCAACACGTCTGCAGTCAACTCATCCCCAAGCCAATTGACGCAACTATTCTATTCACTCACACAAATGCAAAAGTTCACCAAAGTTAGCATAGTGTCACCGTGTGGTAAATTTATAGGCTTATACGATTTTTATGAGGCCTATATAGGCCGGTGTCTGGATTCCCGCAATATTGTAGTCATGGTCTAGCATTGAAACCCACCCTAAAATCCAAATAGTCTCTATCCTAAGTAAGGTAAGCCTAGGCCTAGGTAAGTCTAACCTATCCCATTAATTTATTGCTTTTTCACTGGACTAAACTTTTTAAGAAACATTTGTCCTAAGATTTGCCTCGCAGCATTTTACTCACAAATTGTAATTGCTAGTTTTTCAATATTTTATTGTATACCAAAAGTGATGAATGACCATTTACAAAACTGATAAAATTATTTATAGTAAAATAATATGCTTATACTGTAGAGCCATGGCCCTTCTCGATATTGTCTGAAAATTTGTAGAAAATCAGACCATAGTTTTTAAATACTTGAATGCAGACAGACAGAATAAGCCGACTGCATACTTTCTAGCTGAGGGTAATGACTTTTTTGTATAATATTCTAATTTATTTATTTTCAATTTTTCCAACGTCAATAGATCGAACCAACCTGCTGTACATACGTCAACAGGGGTAAACAGAGTCAATCCATCCCACACATTTTGATCATTGCTATTTTTAGATGACCTTTTGTTTTTGATTTAGGATGTGACCCAGTATAACTACTGTTGTATATTTTAATGTCGATCTGTAGTGTGCTACATGATTCAGCCAGGAAGGATAGATACCCTTATGTTTGTTAATCTAGTATGGTAGTGAAAATTCAAAGTGCTTGTCAGTACATATATTTGAACATTGTAAGTGGGCATAATCCGGTCCTAAAAGTGTCCACTTATGGGAGGTGGCCACGTACAAGACTTTCGGCTAACAGAGGGCCAAATTTTTAACATGACATACGTATTTATTTCTGACATATCTCGGCCTTCTCAATGCAGAGGTCCACTTTTTTTTAGAAAACACAGTTTATATTTTATTAATGTTATTTATTATTTTTTAAGATCAGTTTGTTCAGTATGACTGTAAGATATCACAGGATTGAATAAGACTATGTATAGAAATTTGAATTGCCTGTCCAAAACATTGTACAAAATTTTACTTTTAAATTTGTTCAGCTTTATCGACCATTCGACCTCAATTGGAATACTATAGCCCAGTTTGGCAACACATTTTCTTGAGGGATTGCGATAAATTGGAAAAAAATCCAACAACGAGCGACCCGTATGCTAAAAGAAATATGATCAAATTGTTATGAAAGGCATTTGCAGTTGTAAAACATTCCCACCCTTCACTATATAGAAGATTGAGATCTGCACTAATAAGTTTTTCAGATATTTAAAGGGTATGACAAAATTGAATACACCCAATTTTTTAAGTTAGTTGAGAATTCTAAGACAAGAGGTCATAAGTTGAAACTGTCTAAAGGTTCTGCTAGGTTAAGAGTAAGAGTCCGTCAGAAATTCTTTTCCATTTTTATTGTAAACCTTTGGAACAACTTGCCTGCAAAACTTGTTGAATCTGATACACTAAACACATTTAAATCCCGGCTGGAGGAACTGGGGTTGTCACCCGCTGAAGTTTGCCCCTTATTAGAGGTTTGGGAATAGCTACTTACAGATGGACACACAAGCCTAAGGCTTTATACGTCTCAAAATCAAGGTAGATCAAGGTAGGTAGGTAGGTAGAGTGGCCACTTGTTACACGTAAATTATACAAAAATTCAAAACTTTAAGTCAAAAATATCCGCAACCGCTTAAGGTTGGCACCGCTTTGGCACCAAATTTACTGATTGCATAGGGAAAACAAATAGGCCTTTGAATGAGAGGTTGTTATGAGTACTTACAAGTGGTGTCTGCACAGGGATGTTCTCTACTGTAGATAATTTTAGGTCAGAAAAATTTTATGAAACTAATCATAACATAAAGGAGAAATGCCTTTACAATAGGTGTTGTCTGTCTGTCTGTCTGTCTGTCAATCAGTCTGTGCACTCCACTATCTAAAAAACACTATTAGGCTGACATACTATCAATTATCAGAAGATATTGGCAATGGCGTATCTGAGAATTGGGAAAGAGATTTAGACAACAAAATCTGTTCCCTATTTAATTCTCTTTTTATGGTGGAATATTTGACATCTGTTTTTTTTCCTCTTACATTATTTTTTCCTATGGTGGTGCTCAATTCCTCTGAAGGGTGCTCGAGAACCCAGTCTTCATATTTATGTACTAATTTTATTTTTTATACCTCTAAAGGTGGTTACTCGAGCACACATTTGGCTCAATCGGTCGGTCAGAATAAACCCATTTTAGACATCACATGGCAATATTGAACACAACAAAAGATTAATTTACAAATTTGAGTACGACAACCAGCAGTTTGAAAAGAAAACATCAAGATAAAATCTCAAATAATGACAAGGGTAAATAATTGTTGCCGTTAATTATCAATATTGTACTACTAAATAAATAATTTGGTGATGAACTAATTTTGTCAGTTAAATATCTGTAGAATTTGTTTCCTAAACCTATGTATTGTAGTTTGTATCTTGACAGGTCAATGAAAATTAGCATTTCTAGTTTCATTTCTTCCGGACATTCACCTCAAAGTCACGTTCATCCTCTAAACTCCAACCCAGATGCATCCCGTGCGTACTATAATCTTAGTCATACATAATCTGTGGGGTGGGTGGGGCTAGCTGATTTACTTATTCATTTGCTTGTTCCCTTTAGACTTACCATCATGAATTGTCAATAGCAAATCATCACTACCATGTTCAGAAAGGTATAAATACATTCATAAGATAAACAGACAATATTTAACGAAGTGTCATAAGGCCGAATTAAAAAAACATTAGTTTACATCACCCTATGAAAGCAAAAACCAATGAGGGCAAGCATTTTTAACCCCTTGTGGAGTCCAATTGCATCTACATGGGCTTGATCATCCCTGGAGTCAATCATTCACCATCAAAGATCACACTCAAAGTATTAGTAGAAAGACAAATCATTCACAAAATACAATATGGAGCATTTCAACTTAATATGATTTTTTGAAATAAAAAAAAATGTTGCATAAAAAACTTCCCAAAAAAATGACTGTAGGATGTTAAACTAATAATTTTTGGGGGGAGGAGAGGGAAGGAGGAGGGGCCTAACTTGAAAGTTGAGTTGATTAATTGTAGGGAAAACACAGGCGATCAGAATTATAAGGACGAGCACTTTACTGTTAATTAAATAGTATGGGAGAGGGGGACGAATAATTCCTAACTTAAAACTATAAAAATCTAAAGGCAGAAATAAATGCAAATACTGCTGAGAGTTTTATCAACGACCGCCCATCACAGCCCAGACCTCTCACCCAGGCAGTGTGAAAAATGGACAGGGCACTCATCCGCCTTGCCACAGACAACCGGATTGCAGAAGATTGCATGTAAAATTTTATAAATATAAATGCAGGGGCAGATTTAAGTGGGTGAAAGACAGGAAAATATATCAATATTATTAACATTGTCTATAAAACAAAAAATATTCAACAATCGTAAGATTTGATCCAAAAACCAAAACTAAACCAAAGACCAAAATTTCCCGGGGAAGCATGCACCCTGGATCTCTACATCTGCCCCTGAAATGTATCAATTTTTATATTTTATGATTTTCATTTGTTAGTTTTATTAAGGTCAAAGTTAAATATAATAAATGCGGATTTTATCAGGACCACAACATTAAAAGATAATAAACATTTTTGTTGTTAGTAATAACATTGATATTGCTATTTATAGATAATGATATGCAAATTCAGATGGCTTTTATTTTATTTATTATATCAACATTTCCATGCATCATTAATTTTTATATGTTGTATAAAATTAAGCATTGTCAATGTAAAAATAAAATCCATGTACGCAGTAGCTAATAAATGCTAATACTGTAATACAGCCAATTACTTCCCAAAATTGAATCTCCGAAAAACCTTTTTACGATAATTAAGTGAAGGGACATGCTAAAATGATCTTGCTGCAGTTACTGCATTAATTAATTCACAACAGTATTAGTTCAGCAGCTGAAAAAAAAAACTTACTAAAAACAACATGTCAAGATGGGACGTTGAATGTCACACTAAAGAAAGCATAATAGCAGTAGATTAATGCAATAACTGCATAAGATTTAATAGCAGTAGATTACTGCAGTAATTGCGATAGAATAATTCGGACATGATACCTAAAGAAAATATTGATTCTTTCTGAACTGAACTGTCCAGAAAAAAATGATCAGAAATATGGTTTATTTTTAACAGAAATATGTTTATTTTTGGACTGTAAATTGTATTAGTATTACTAAACTATATTACTAAACTAATAATGAGGTAGACTTTTGATTATACAATCCACTACAAAGGTTTAAAAACATTGTTCCACAGTTAAGTGTTATGCAATTACAAAATCAGAATTTTCAAGAAAAAATTTAGCATGAATATTCAAGAATAATTAGTTGTTTCAATGGTTTTGTCATTGTACACTTATTGCACTCTGATTTGTTTACGTGGGTGTAAGCTTACAATGTATAAATCCAGCCAAAAATAACTTGTGAACGTTAAGTGTGATACTTAGATTTGATAAGTAGCCAGATCCTGGTTATGAAGTAAATAGTAATTGAAGTGTAGGCAAATAATTACGCATTTCAATTAGCTAACGAACAAGGAATCAGTTATTAAAATTAATCTCATTACAACAATTAACAAAAGTACCATATTGACCCAAATGTAAGCCCATTCAATGAGCATGGAATTGTATCATGTGTGGGGTTGTTTAACTAAAGTATTCTATAGACTCAAATATAAGCCCATCCAATGAACATGGAATTGCCTCAGGTGTGGGATTGTTTTTTTTTAGCTGTCAAACACATACGTAGGCCTTGAAATAAGATGTAATTTGTTACAAAATAACATAGTACAGCACATACAATCTTCCTTAGTTATTAATGTATCCGAGTGCTTTGTTTCGCATTGAAAAAAATAGGTAGGCTTATCAATAACCAAGTATGGGCTTATACTGCATCATTACAGTAACGTAAATAAACAAGCAGGAAAGCTGCTATTCCAAGTCACCTTCTCATTGGCATGAGAAGGAGGCTACATCCAGGCTCCGATCGCAAAGACCCCAATGTCCACATACTGTATGGAACGTCTGGAAGCGTTGGCCAATACAGTACATACTGTATGGAACATCTGCAAGCGTTGGCCAATACAGTATCTACTGTCCCTGTACAACTGCAGCCATTCATTGAACCGGGCAAATTGAAGGCTTGGATACAGGCTACGATCGGGCACTATACTGTGCTAGCAACCCCTGTCCACTATTTGAAGTTAACTAACAATAGTGTGCTACTAATGTAAATTGCTGCCTGCTAGTTACAGTAATTTTATTGACGAATACAAGGTAATAATATAGTTTGAGCATGATGGTACGGAATACAGTACTGTATTTAATGAGGTGGAGGATAGGATAGTTTATTCAATGAGGTGGAGGATGGGATGGTTTATTCAATGAGGTGGAGGATGGGATGGCTTATTCAATGAGGTGGAGGATGGGATGGTTTATTCAACGAGGTGGAGGATGGGATGGTTTATTCAATAAGGTGGAGAATGGGATTGTTTATTTAATGAGGTGGAGGATGGAATTGTTTATTTAATGAGGTGGAGGATGGGATGGTTTATTCAATGAGGTGGAGGATGGGATGGTTTATTCAATGAGGTGGAGGATGGGATGGTT
>JAOTQE010102074.1:0-13835 GCA_025631205.1 Nesometra sesokonis
TTGTACGCATGTGTCGTGAGCAACGTTATAAAGGTACACTGTTTTTGACAAGTATACTCGTCACTGGCGCACACAGCTACACCCGGTTGGCGAGTATACTCGTCGCTGGCAGTCAATGTGTTAACTGTTAATAAACTAAAGGGTCTTTGACATTAAACAAAGCAATACAGAACTGTATTTTAATAATCGTGAACATATTACAAATGTATTATTATTAATAAATAATGAATGTTTTGAAAGGTTTGCCAAATAAACTTCAAGGTTACAATAATAATTTTTAATTAAAAAGAATTAAACTGATAGGCTTTTGAATACAATAAAATAATTTCCTGAAGAATCAATTACAATGCTAATGTAGGTATGTAAGCCCAGCCGACCCATGGTATAATTCCAAACCATCCATGGTATAATTCCAAACCTACCCCATGGCTTTTGAGTTTTTGAGTAATTTTCATTCTGGTATAAGCTTACCCATTATTATTTTGGCCTCAGTAGTACCGGGCCCACGCCCTTCAACATTTTTTTGGGCCTGGTGGTACCAGGCCATGCAGCGAAAGGATTAGAATTTAAAAAGTTGATCGTAAAATTTATACTGTGTTGGATTGCCAAATTACTACTCTTTACTATTCTATGCATGAAAAATTTTATATGATCTGAAACAAAAAATAGTGAAATAATTTTGGACCATTTTGATACACTTAGAACTCAAAACGTAAAACATTGTAAAATTTACGATTTATTGTTTAAAAAACGGAAAATTTTATCCACAGGCAGAGCAATTCCTGGCAAGTGCACATGATACTTCAAACCTTTCTTTCCATACACTATGCGGTACCCGATTTATTTTCACAGGAAAACAGGTTATAAAAGCTCTAATACAATTCCCTGATTAAGTCTACACATCTGTACAGGCATTGGCATCACGTCTTCCATGGCCTGTTTTGTTGCTTTTCTTCCTACGGGAAAAGTGTCCATCGCCAAGCTCTGGTTCCTGTAGTAACATTTGATTGACAGATGGAGCTGTTGCTATGGTGATATCAGGACTTGATGGGATTGCAATATCCGGCATAATATCACTGAGCATTGGTACCACTTGAGCTGAGGCGGCAACCTACAACAACAACAACAACAACAAAAACCCACAAGTTTAGTTTGAGATTTGGACTTGAGAATTTGATCAAATTTATTTTTGAATTAACCACTTCACTTGTTTATCACATTAAATGTTTATAAAGGATATGAATATACTCATTGGGTAAAAAAAAGTTCTGTGGCAAAATATTTAACTCGTCTTCGACTCGTTCGATATTTTGCCACAGCTTGTACAATATTTTTCGGTATCTCCTCAAAGGCATGCAATATTATGTAATTGTTGAATGATTTGTTCTCCCCTTCAAGCATCATGCTTGATGATGCTTGGGACTTTCACCATGATGCTTGACAATTGGACATTATGCATAGAACATCTTCCATGATGATTGGGAATTCCCACAAGATGGCTTAGAGTCATGATGCTTGAAAATTTTTTCACGAAGGTTAAAAGGTTATGTTATAGTCTCGGAAATACTCTTTAAAGACCCCAGTACATCTTTCGAGACGAGTAGGGGTTATCCCAATGTACTGGTCCATGCACGACCCGTCGTGGACAGCTGAAATAGCACAAGTACAACCTAGTACTTGCTGCATGACATGACCCTTAGGGGAGTAAAAAGTCATAAGAATGTGTGAAATCTGGTTCACAGTGCCATGAACATTTTGTAGATATATACTGGTGTGTATAAATATTCACCATTTATTATTTTTTAATTTTTTCTTATGGAGACTACCATGGATCAGAGATCGTAGTTCATTGGTATTGGTTCACCCATAGAGTGATACACTTTAGACATACTGCCCTTAACAATGCCATCAAAACATGGTCCACAAAACCAGCCACAGCTGAAGGACGACAGAGATAATGATGATGATGTTAATAACAAAAATTATTTATTCAAAATAAAATGAGGGAAAGACTCATAAAAAAAACCCACAGTTCCCATCCTACCTGTATATAAAGCACGTTGGGGGCCAATAAGTCAAGGATCATTGCCAATGTCCCATAAAACATTCCAAAATTTCCAAACAGTGTTACATAATTAACTAACCACAGTTTCCTGAAAACTGATGTTATCATAGTGTAGTGACCCAAAGGGATTAAATTTTAAAGTGAAATGGATAATCACAGATAAATGTCAAAGCAATGTCTATAACAATTAACCTTAATGATGATAACCATCTAAATTATTTGGGAAAAGTAATCCGGGTTTTCCTGTTATAGACTAAAAACTAATACATCACAATATCGGAGTGATATCACCTCACTGCAGCTACTAAAAATGTGTCTAATAACCTTTTCACATTAATATTTTGCAAATAATAACAACTTGTAACAAGTTGTAACCAGGATTGAGTGAGTGTGAATGCAAAGTCATGTAAAACTTTCCGAGATTTCACAGGTAACACCCGAGTTAACTCGGAACAAAAACAGACCAATGTGAGGCCTGTTTTTCTTCCGAGATGTTCTGAATTGTTTACTGCGCATGTGTACTGCCTGGGATCTGAACTTTTTCCGGTTTGATTGTGGTTCTCGATGTTGTTTTGAATTTACAGTACACATACAAAAAATACAAGCAATGGAAAAACCTACAAATATTATTATCAGTTACTATAATACAAAAAAAAGTATCGCTGATCTCGTACAACGGAATGTTTAAAAAAATAAAGGCTCCGTAGAATATGACACTGTATTTATGATAGTAGCTCTGATTGCATCGAACAATGATTATTAGGTGCCTGGCTAGGCCTAGGCCTCTATCTACTATTACCGCATCTTCTGGGTGTAGCATATCTAGGCAGGGAATTTCCCTGAGACACAGCTGCATGCCCTCAATACACTTAATAGTTTTTGATTTATATAGCGCCTTATACTTATTGTTCACGGTTCTCCTGCTTTAACCGTTTGGCCATGCAACTTGCACTAAATGTGAGTGAAGTGCATTGTTTAATCACACAAGCAACTGGCATGCTTGAATCTTGAGCTCCTGACCTCTCGATTGAGATTGTAAATCGCAACAACTATGCCAACTGCTGTGTCACTGGACTGCATGGGTAGTTATTTAAAAAATATTGGATTAGTCAAATTTTTAAACAATTATTTTCCAGCTTCAACAGTGAAAAATACAAATTTACCTCAGGAGGATCAGGTGTAGCAGTGACAGCGCCATCTTGTGTCTCGTGCTGAACATCCCAGACTCGGCCAAACATATCATCATCATCTTCGCGGCTGTGGTGTTCTGGTATGTTTTCAAAAATCTCAACAGACTCATCAGGCAGGCCAAATTCGCGGACCACTCTTGTATGAATCTCTCGAGACACAGCGGCACTGTCGGTGTGAGCAAGAGCGTAAGCTCGCTGCGTGAGGTTGCAACGTCGTAATTCTTTTTCTCTTTGTAACATTGCAGCTACTGTTGAGTCATCAGGCACTGGAAGATAAAAGGTTATTAATTCAAATTAAAAATGCAAATTAGCTATTTGTTACTGAAACTTCATGTACAGTAGACAAATTTGCAAAGTCATACTACCAAGGGCCCGTTCGTGCGACATTTTTGCAGTGTTTTACACCGGATTTAACACCGAAACAGCCTGATATGCCAACCCTGCAATTAACTGGATATTTTGTTATGGCAGGGAACATTTTGTATGACTTAATCTGTTTTTAATCGCTTTACCAATGTTCTACTCGATTATACTTGAATACGAGTAAGGAGTATTTTTTATATATATGGAGAGTAGTGCAATTTTTTTCGTATTTATATTAATTCAATACCCTAAAACCTTTTATTTGTAAGACCATGGGTCATTGAAAATCATTAGAGAGAGGGCAAAAGGTTGCTCCAGTAAAATTGCGGTGATCAGTGCTGCTCTCGCTATTTGATATAAATTTACCATTATAAAATCTAGTACAGCACAGTAAAAAAATTTTAATAGTGTAAAGGAAATTTACTTGGATTCGTAGTGCGGCTTGTGGAAAACAAATAGTGATTGAAATCAACATCGCCTGTATCATTAGCTTTTTTGCTAGTCATGGTGTTTTTAGAATTCAGAGTTTTGCACGAATGGACATACCACCTGTGGATAAAAATCTGATTTTACCCTATATTTCTTTTTCCGATTCTCGCCCGAACGGACCCTAAGAGAAATATCTACCTTTCATTGCTTATTATATAGAATAATTATATAATATTAAATGCCTTTGATTGGATACCAAAAATATTGTTCAAGCTAAACCAAAATATTGAACAAGTCAAAGACAAGTTTAATATTTTGTTGTCTTTGACTTGTTCAATATTTTTTAGTATTCCCCAAAAACAGGCATTCAATATTATAATCATTTTTCAATAATAAACCTTGATAGTCACTTGCAAGTTCAGATCTGTCAGGGCCTAGGCCAAGCTAGGACTAGGCTACTTGTTAAAAAATCTGTGTTTTCTAATGCAGATATCTAGCAAAGAACCTTAGAATGCCTTGTAGCTTTGTGAGTGTTACGGCTATCTTTACTTCATAATTAGCCGTTGTCAAATGTGCAAAACTTTTAAACCCCTTTTAAAAGGAGGTTCTAGCCAAGTGTTCATCATTATGCAGGTTAAATTTTTTTTTCTGCTTATTTTACTAACCATAACCCACTTTCTAAATACGGAGAGACAAGATTACATCATCCAAACCTGCAGAAGTATTTTACAAGTCGCTTGTACAAATTAATAGAGCATAGACTGATTGTGATCACTGGTGGTGCTGCATAGTTGAAAATTCAACAGATACAAGCAACTTGGGGCTAGTCTAGTTCTTAACCAGCGATGATGCCACTTTATGATGATAGGTAGATTTTGCTGCCGAACGTTAACGTTAATTTTAACCTTAGCACCGCGATAAGCTCCGCCCCTTTTGTAAACAAATCAAAATGTGCATGCGCTAGACTTACGTAAAACGTAACTAACGTTCTGCCGAGCATATTAAATCTAGAAATTACCGTAGTTGTTAACGCAACTCCTCCCACTTATGAATAAATTATGATGTCATCCGTTAACGTTAAAGTTAACATTTTTCGGCGAAAAGTACCTAATATTGTGGTAGGTGGATCATGATAGCATCCTACATTAATTATGTATCAAAAATAGGAAGCTGATTTCATAAACTTTGTCTTTTAAAATTAACAAACACCAAGTTCCAGAGGTTTGCAAATTTGCAAAGTCATTACACTGATGTGAACATAATAATTACTTTGTAAAATAAAAAATGCAACAACCTTGATTAAGAGTGGTAGCACACATACAAGAGGTTTAGTTAGGTTATTCAAAAGTGGTACTGTCTTTTTTCAAGAGCAGTACTTACTCAAGTAATTACTGCAATATCATTTTTAAAATAAATTGCTAACAATTTGAATAGAAGGCTGTTTCCGCAGAAATTTCAGATACTTTAAAATATCATCAAATCAAATCATCTGAGGGGTAAACTACTGAAATGAATTTAAAAAAATCAACTGCACAAACTCGGTGTACCCTTTGAAAAAATAACTTTGTTAAAATGGTAGATAATGGTAGTGACAAAGTAGATATAGGAAGTTAACATGGTTAACCCTACAAAAACTACCGCTACCCATCTACCACATAAACTCATTATTATCCCATTACAACCAAAACCCATAAATTTCTCAATTAACAGGAATTCAGCTTTCCTCTCAAGGGAGACTACCAAGGAAATGGTCAGTTATGTCCAGCAAGTACAGCCAGTAATAGACCTTCAGACTAATTAGAACTGAAATCATAAAAAAAACAATTACTTGTTGACCTTAAGGTATCAATTAAAATTACCAAATATACTACCTAGTTACTATGTAGTTCTCTGTGGTGCTAGGTAGATCTTCCTAGTAATTCAACAGGGTAGATTCACCTAGATATTTTCAGAGGGTAGAGCATAATGCATTGTTTTTTCTTAATCAGGCCACTGTCTTCTGGTGAATTTATGATTTAACCTTTCCCTCCCATGCCAAATCGGTATATCGTTGCAAAAATTGTGGAAGCAGTTGGCACAGCGTTGGCATTTCGGACTTCCAATCACAAGTTTGGTGGTTCGAGACTCGCTCTGGTCAGCTGTTTGTGTTCCTAGGCAGGACACTTTATCCACTTTACCTTTCTGTAGCACTTTTATCAGATAATTGTTTATCGTTATAATTTATTGGGTAATTTTTTCTTGCGAAAACATGGCCAAAATGAAAGTTTTAAACTTGAGCATGAAATTTGGCACATTTTTTTTCATAAAAATGAATAAAAATAAATACCATGAAAATAGCTGATAGATGACTGCGAACATTGTTGCTTTCAATTTGAAAGTAATGCTTTCCAATTCTGTTGTTGAATTATACAGTGTTTAAAATGTAAAATTTGTATACAAAAATCATATTAAAACAGTATTGCATAGTATTTGCTCATCATTTTGTTGCAAAACGCTAATTTTATTGCCCGTTGCTCGGACCCCTTTTAGACAGCAAAGTGTTAAATTACTGGAATTCAACCTTCTGTGATTCTTAGCCAGCAATGTCACCATCTTTAACATTGCGGTCGTTCCTATGTGTAAGTTTTACGAAAGCACCGTTGCCATATTAATTATGCATTAGAACTGAGAAATTAATTTACTGACGTCTGTTTGGTTTAGTTTGCTGAACTTTATACTGTCCTACCATGCCAGCCAATTTTGTGGTTTTAAGAGTTTTATGTTGAAATCTCCTATATAGCGATGCTTGACCATAATTCTAACGTTTGATGCCTCTGAACCAGCATCCAGAAAATTGCAAATTTTCCAAATATTTTAAGGCCTACCCTGCAACAGACAAAAAACTTGTTTTATCTAAAACATACTTTTTCCCTTTAATATGATATTAAACATATTTTCCATCATTAATCAATAGGTTTTTTTAAATTAAATAATTTCAAGCTTGAACACATAGACGGTCTTAGAAAAGTTACCCCAGTTTGGATCTGTAATCAGATACTTCACCTCCCCCTCCCAATTTAAGGAGAAATGAGCTTCTAACAACATCCAGATCTGAGTTGTCTAGACACAGCTTTAGGTCCATTTAATTTGACAACAATATTTTGAGGATGGTCCAGCCGGTCTACAGTATCATTAAAGCCAATCTGTACATACAGTAAAACTACAAAATATAAATTATAAAATAGTAATTCGCTTCCCAATTGGCTTAGAAACCAAAGGGTACTGGGTGTGGAAAGCAGGATTTCTTGCCTCGAACAAGACACCATTCATAGAAGCCTATGTGAAGAGAGACTATATAATGTGGCTGTAGAGGTCGCCTAGACGAGTCTAACTTCAGTTTGAAATGTTAGAGAAGATTTGAAAATATTATTTAAAGAAGACTTCGACTGTACACATTAAATAACCTTATATATAAGGGGCTATATATTGTAAATGTTCTGGTTTTATTTGTATGATTTGTTTTATTTGTATGATTAAGACTAAGTTTAAAAGTGTTAATTCATCATAAAAATATATAAGTTAACAAAAACGAAGTAAAAGATTGAAAGAAGAAAAGGAAATAAATCATGGAGCGGCTCAAAAAGGTTTCCGAAAATAAATATCAAATATGTGTTTATATATAATTTTGGGACACTAATCATTAAAGGCTAAATGTCCAATGAGCCTATCACGTTTCATAAATTTGAATTAAAACAAACTAGAATTGAACTCGTCACTTCTTTGATGAGTTAGCTGATCCGCAGTTGCTTTTAGTTAAAACAAGTAATACCATTAAATTTTTACTACGTTAAATTAAAATGCTAATATGGAAACGTCACAACGACTTATTTGCAATTGTCATACATGAAATCATGTCTAAGATTAATATTCTTTCAGAATATTATATCCATAAATGTGAACCCTAGGCCAAAGTGCCAAAGTTTGGCCTCAAAAATTTTAAAGCTGCGTACACGCGCAACATTTTGCGCACACTGGATGTTAGGATACCTAAATGTGCACATGGGCTTGAAGTTTATTCTCCCTAATTATGATTGAGGAATGGCAATTTGTTATGGAGGTATGATTGATTAGGTAATAGGGTACAAGAAAAACTTGTGCGCGTAGATGACGTAACAATTTGATGCGCCCGTAGACCACTGTCAGAGTACCTAAAGTGACTGAAAGACAATGTAATTTGTCAATTCAGTGTCAGGAACCCAAAAATGCTATGCACGTGCGTCGAAAATTTGCCTAAAAAGTGAAATTCTCAAAATCGCCTGAAATGTACTCTAATTTAATCAAAATCTAATTTCGACAATTTTAAAATTTTAACGCACACATGCATGCGTGTCATTACGTGTATTTTAAATTTTCAGTTACGTAACTTTCAACATTGACCTGAAGTACATGCTCAGCAAATATGATTTGTAAACGTCAATTAGTTCAGGAGATTCGGTCAATAATGTAAAAATGTAATTTTGCGTGTAGATGACACGTAACTTATCGCGCTGAATAGGTTAGCACGTCTATACCTCATCAAGGGTTACCGTCACTGTAAATTTCCTGCTAATAGTTATTGTAGAATTTGAGATAATCGTCAAACAAAAAGTGACAGAAAGAAAGAAGAAAAAAAGGAAGAAAAAGATCTCTTACAACAACAATAGCTGCATTAGTGGATCAGCTAATTAAAAATTAAGTAGTAGACTATATTAAAAACCAGAGTAATAATTTGAAAAAAAATTACAATATTTGTAACCAGGGGCTCGAAAGAGGGGGCCCGATGTCAATTTGGACAAATATAAGTGTGGGATTTTAACAGTAAACTGATGGCAATAGGCGTGGTTCCAGGGCCCGCCTAGAGCCCGGGAAAATTTTTCTCTACATATTCTCTCTGGTGCACTTTTATAGGTAGAAAGTGTGCAAAATAATGAATGCGTTGCCCCCCCCCCTTGGATCCGCACCTGTGTACAATGTGATTTGTAAAAAAAGTCATTTGAATTTATCAATGAGAGATAAAGGCAGTTAGTAATGATTTCAAGAGAAAAATAGCATTGCAAATATCCAAAGGAAGTGAGGGGAGAGGATCTTTGATCATAAAATTCAAGCACACAGAATGTAAAAAAAAACGAACACATGGTAATCAAGACAACAGGTTGAATTCTTACTACCGGTATATTTTCCAAGAAATGGGATTTTGGGAGGTTGGGCCTTTAACACCAAGTTGTGTCTAGACAGAGATTAAAGGCAGGCTGATAGGATCTGTGGTCAGATAATTCACACTTGAATGGTAGATGGTAATTTGGACAACAGGTTGTAGTCTCTTAAAGGCAAAGTATTAGTAGTAGTGAGCTTTCGCAACTTCATAATAATAATAATAATAATAATATGTGACATTTATATAGCGAATATTGCCAAGGCTTCTAAAGCGTGCTAAAACACACGACCACACACACACAAACACAAGTGAAAACATAACCTCCTGCCAACTTTGTTTGGCGGAGGTAATTATGTGGGTAAATTCGTACTTGTCCTAAATTAAATGAGAAGTCAGGATCGTATGATATCCGGAGGTTAAAGAACCCATGGAATAGTAGATTCCTAGAAACAAGGTTATTTTCAGTATTTCAAAGAGGTTAGGTTTTCCATTGGAACAATAAGGAAAAGGAAATAATTAAAGTTGTATTGGCATTCTATTCAGTTTTAATAAACATGTGGATACTAGTAACAACAGCGTTCTGCACTAGAGCTAAAAATAGACACAAAGTTTATGTGACGTCATTATTTCAAGCAGGAAGTAAGGTAAAACCTCGCACGCGAGCATGCTGGGATATGCGAATCCCTGTGCGTAGGCCTAGCTTTAAAAAAAATACAACAGTAAATTTTAAATTTACTGTAAAACTACAACATTTTTATCAAATTCAGTAACATCAAAATATTTATAAAAGATATCGTTATACCACTGAGCAGTCAGAAGAAAAATATTTCTGACCCTTAAAAAACAATTGAAAAATGACAATACGACATCTAGGCCCCGTTGAGCGAAATTTGATCCATGCTGCACGAACCACGTGGCTCTCAGTACGCTCTCAGTTTCTTTCATTCGACAAAGCTATAAAATAACTGTTAAAACATAAATAATAATTGAATCACACTTGCATGAATATATTGCGGTACAATCATAGAAATATTATTCTGGCCGAAATAAAAATCGGCCAAAATGGCTTCTTACCATCTGCACTGCAGTTTTCATGAGTCCCACGGGCATAACTTTTATTCTTTAATTTTTTTTTAAAGATCAAATATATTTTTTTTTTTTTTCTGACTAGTCAACGGTATAGATATATCTTTTATATTTTTAAATATCCACATAGGCCTTTCTGTTCATGAGATATGATTTTTTAAGTAATTAGCTCTTATGAAGGCTATGCTATTTCTGGGGCGGATTGCTATAAGCGGTCTTTAGACTGTCTTAAGCTTAAGACGGTCTATAATCGTGATGTCAGGCTTGGTCTTTAATTATAGACCATTGCTATACCGCGGTCTTAGGAGATAGCGGTCTTAAATATTAAAGCCTGCTTGGAAGAGACTATAAATGGTCTTAAATCACTAAACAATGTTGCATCAGCATCATTTTACCTTGAATTGCCTGTTTTAATAAATTGTTATAACTACAACTGTTTAAACATACACCATGTTATGAAATTAAAACTAGTATATTGCTTTCGGAAAAAAAATCAAACGTGATGTGGCACAAAAGTTATCTAAAATTGCGCCCTCAATTACTGTTACTATGGAGTGTTTGTTCGAGATTTACTACTCAACATGGTCTTAGGAAAGACTGTTTTATAGCAATGGTCTAACTTGGGTGACTTTGCTAAGATAGTCTATGTGTTAAAGCCGGCTTTATTCTGTAAGTTAAGACCGTCAGTTAAGACTGTTTTATAGCAATCCGCCCTGTTGAATTCGCTTTGGTGCCCTTTATTCTTGTCCTACCATGTCACCAATAGAGGGCATCTTTGTGACGTCATTAATGCGGAATGCTATATTATCCTATCTGTTACAAAATATGTCCTTTGTCATTCCAAGATGTTTCATCATTGGAAGGGCAATTCATTAATAGTCAAATCTCCCCTTTGAAAAATGATTGCTTACGGAAGATGTCCACTTAGGAGTATTTCAGCCGATAGAGGGCCAAATTTTGTAAAATCAAGTGTATGTATTATGTATTTTATATCCGACATTTCAGGCCTTCTCAACACAAATGGCCTCTAAAATTACTAAACATCGCATTTTATATTTTATTAAATATTGTTTATCATTTTTAAGATGAGTTGATTCAATAATATTATTTTCAGCCATTATAGTATGTACAGAAATTTGCATTTGTTGTACAAAAAAATGTTTTCAGGATGTCTGCTGGGATGTAAATTAACATACAAAAATGGAAATTTTAAGACAAAAAGTGTCCATGGCCGCTTACGGGAGGTGGCCGCTTATAAGAGGTACCAAATGCACTGATTAGACAGGAAGAACAAATGGGTCTTTGAATTAGTGTCCGTTATGTGTCCTCTTACGAGAGGTGTCTGGTCAGGGAGGGAGGTTCAACTGTTACTATATTTTCAATATACAGTTGATAAATAAGGCTGGCCCATAAGATAGAGGGCAGCAGACATCAGATATACAGCTTTCTCAAAAAACAAGTACTGTACTAACAATACGTGGCTGAAACAAGCCAAAGGAGGCATAAGCTGCAAAGCTGGTTTTTTCACAATAGGCAGAATCAAGAAAATGCTCAAATTTTCAATTTTGTGTTTATCTCAAAAACATACAGTTTACATGTCCAATTTTCATACTACATTAGCAATTTTCAAATATACTGTATATGATAAAGAAATGTTCAAAAAGGCAATTTAAAATGACCCTGCTTAGTCAAAGCAATTTTCAAATGCAGTTTTTAAAACTTTCATTCTAAATGTTCAAACTTTGATTGTTCATAACTCAGTAAGGAAACATCGTATGAAACTGATTTTTAGGCGCGGAAAGCGTCTCTATAAACAGCTTTTCAAAAATGTCTGTCTGTCTTGTCACGCACGTTTGTGACTATTTGCGTTTTGTTCTTTCTATATATTTTTGATAACCAGCATTGTATGGGTGTCAATTTAAATATCTAGGAGATATAAAACAATCATCAACTGGTAATACATTAACATTAAAATTGAATTAAAATATCGTTATAAATACACTTCTAAATGCTTACTTCCTTATTAAAACTGTATACGATATATTATTTTTTGTTTCTGAAGTTATGCAAATTGCGAATAACGCCTCAGGCTACTACACTCGGCGACTTTTGTCTCACGCGTAACCGCAGAAATTTAAAATTTGCATAGCAGATGATGTTAATAGTATAAAAGTAAGAACGAGACAGAATCCGCTTCATTTGAACACTGATCTTGCTTGTATAGTGGGATCAGTCTAATCTTTAATCACCTTGTATAGGCAGTTGTGGAATAGGAATACTAGCCCGGTTTTGTTGGCTAAATAAGAGTCATGGCGTGCAGTGCACGAACAGTTGGTAACACTGACCAGCTACAGCTACTGTGCGCAGCTTTCCGCGTCTTATTGTCGGATCAACTTGTTTTTTTGCATGTTAAAGAAATAAATAATAAAGAAAAAAATAATGTGTAGTTTCATAATTTACAAATAACCCAATGCTCAATTTTTCGACTGATGCCTCCATGGCCAAATAAGCTAAGTCCCCCCAAAAAATGTCAATGGACTAATTCAGTTTTAAAATGTAATACTTTGTATTATTATTCAATTCTGCCGCTTCTCATGGTTCAATATTGTATAGTATCCCCCCGCACGCAATTCAATATTAGCTGATGATGTCACTTCGGCAAGTGTTGTTTTATACTGTAAATGGTGAATACGTCAGGCCACCTGTAAAAATTTGGCGTTTCGCACAATTGACCACTTATTGTTGAATATGAAGAATTACTCGATGTGGCGAAAAATAGAACTCGACTTATTCAATATTTTTCTACAGCTCATACAATATTTTTCGGTATCCCGCTCAAAGGAATTCAATATTGTATAATTCACTGCCAGAGGGCCAAATTTATGCAGGAAATTTTGTCTTGGATGTTCAGTCCCAAAACGCTGGCAATTCTTTTGGTAATGCCGACTGCCAGGCATTAACTTTGACAGGGTTCATACACCTTAAAATAAGTAAAATTTAAGGGCATTTCAAGGACATTCCACATCATATTGTTTAAATTTCAAGGACACTCAATCAATGGTCTTGACATACTTGGTTATAAAAATACCCTGTTTTGAGGACAGTCCATGAGATGCAACAAAACCATAACCACCACTTAATTATATAAATAATGAATCAATATAATCACCTGGCAAGTTACTTGTAACGATTGATGGTGGGTACGATGAACACGGCCCTCGCTGGCTGGGTGAGTACTTAGTATCATCTAACATGTATAATGTATCCGGTACATGCGACATGCGAATCATACGTAAACGTACCAACTCCATCTCAGCTGCCATTTGCTCTTCTAACATTGACTATAAAGAAGATGATAAATAATACAAATTGTAAGTGAATGCTGCGAAGCAAATCCTAAAACATGCCCCCGGACTTCCCTATAAAATTAACCCTCTACCGTCCCCCTTCCGCCCCCCTCCTTTCCAAAAGTCTGTATCCTCCCCTGCTTCCCTGGGTTATAATTATCAGATTATCGGATCCATTAACA
>JAOTQE010102085.1:0-13835 GCA_025631205.1 Nesometra sesokonis
AAAGATTGCGCGTGCGCAATTTCGACATAGCAACAGCCTTAGAACGTAACACGATTTGATTGGTTGGAATCCGAAATGGTAGGTGCTTCCATGGGATTGAACTTTGGGCTATCTATTCTGTGGAAATTCACCATCTAGCCGTAATAATAAATCTATGCTCATAGGTTATCACGTGCTTACAATCATATTTAAGCGATATTGTTAATATATTATATACCTGATATTTAAATTACCAAAGCGTCCAACATGTCTAGACAACCGTGAGGATTAATGTTATGTAATGTGGACGTCCGTGGTTTATGGTGTTCCGTGTTTACCATTTAACGAACTCCTACGATTGTAAATTCCAAATAGGAAGTATATGTATTAGCTGCTGTCTCTTTAATCGATCACAAAACAGAAACATAGACAAATAATTTGTTTTTATTGAGATCACAAATCGATTGCAATTTGTCTGTGCTTTATACATCCATTTTATCACTCATTTTTCTTCATTGACAGGCTCGCAATCACACAGATTTGACCATATTAATATCAGTATTAACGTCTGCTTGATGATGACGTCACGATTACTTGGGGAATTTTATAAATTACAGAACAAGAACGATATTAACCCAGAAAAACAAAACCCCAGTGGTATGGGAATAGACAACATTGATTGTTTTCAACTTGTAATAGGCCTATGCACAGATTTAGAATATTAATATCCTATAAAAAATGACATCCTTGTTCAAGAAACACTGTATGTAGAATCATTTATTGTATGGTGCAAATTGAATTTTCTTGTTGTAAATGGTAAAAGGTAAAGAAGTTATCCTAGATTTTAGAAGGAAAAATAAATCTCATCATAAAAATTGTGATCGATAATGAGGATGTAGAAATTGTTAAAAGAAAAAAAATACATGGGACTAATAATAATTGATAATTAACTTAACTTGGAAAATTAGAATAAAGAACTCCGTTAACAAGGTAAATAAAAAAATGTAGGCCTATTTTGTATATAGAAAATATATATAATATAAATATAATAATAAAAAAATATAAAATTATAGAATGAAAAGAATGTTTGATCTCATCCTTATATATGTATTTCTCAGTTATCAAATCCTGTCTTTTTATTGCAATATTTTCTGTTTTTCTCATATCAAAGTACAGGGGCGGATCTACACATGCACTGTGACCTTCGCAAAACCCATGTGAAGAAGCTGGGGTCCAGGGATCGCTTAGGGCCCCTGTGGTGAGGTACCAGAGTCTGAGGTCGTCTGACCTTCGCAATGGCGAACGGTACAAAGGTCTGGATCCGCGCCTGAATAGTAAGTGTCAACTGCGGAAAATTTTGAACAGGGCTAGTAGAGTGATCGGTGCTGATATTTTTTAGTTTTATTGATAAGAAATTTTATTGAATCATGCGTGATTATGCGTTACAATCATTGTCGTTAGTAAATCACGGAGTGTTAAAAAAACATATCCACAAACCATTTTAATCTATTCAATCCAAATTTCAGAAGATAATTACAGCTTGCGATTTTATAAAATACAATTTATTTACTTAACTATCATATGTTTTTGTATGATTCTACAATGATATTATAAATATAATGTTATAATTTTGAGAATAAAAAAAACTCATTTAAACTTCCATCTATGGCAATTAATTGAAAGATAGGCCCACACTTCAGTTATTTGATATATAATAGTTTAGTCATATTTAGATATCCAAAATATTTTTCGAAATATTAAATAAAAAGCAAAAACAAAAAAACCCGTTCGGTCGCTAGAGGCCAATGGGCCTCCAACATGTTTTCGTTGGCCTAATTCAATGGTGTGTGCGCTTTTAACAGCGCGGTCAATATGAGATAAACATTGACAGCGACAATATACGAAAAAAATGTTGAATACTGTGACGTCGTAATTGTATTACAATATGAATTATAATTCATTTAATTTTCATTTTAATTACCGTCTCAAATAATCAAAAAATATTGCACAAAATTTTCTTGAAAAGTAAAGTTGTCGATGACACCATGAAGAGATGCAATCTGTTGTGCACTCGTACAGAAATGCACGTAAAGAGACGCACGCGCGCGTGTAGTGATTAACAGCTAGGAGCCTCTTCAGGTTCTCTTTTTACGTGCCTGTCTGTACGCGTGCGCAAATGTTTGTATCTTTTAATCACTAACTTTTTGCACTCTATGGAGATAAAGTATAGTAGGCCTACAACAAGTACAATAGGCCTCTATCAACGAGGTAGTGGCAAAATATCGTTTATAAAAAAAAAACTTTTACGTACCTGTACAGAGGGCTCAAGTAGAGACACAAGCTGTGAACGTTCCTATTGGTTAATCTACACACGCGCATTTGCGTATCTTCGCGCGTCTTTCTATACTCGCTCCTTCATGGTGTCGCTGTCGATACGATTGTCAATGAAAATGATCATGATATATATCATTATCAATCAATGTTTCTATCATTGATGTAAATTTAATGTTCTGCCTTTAAAACATAGTAGAACTGTGACGTGTGTAATTGTAATTTTGTCACACCTTTGGTACGATGTATTCACACGTTGAGTGACAAGTGCTTTTGTCACATTATAATGTTACACTTGAAAAACCAATCTTACCATGACAAGGTGACATACTTTACTGTAAAGCGTAAATCAATATACAAAAATTGAAATTGCATAACTTTAACTAACATAGTTCCTATTAATTTTTCATCGATAGAAGATAATGTTGCAAATGGTATTTAATTTAGTTGTTTAATGTTAGCATATAAATGCATACTACACTTAAATTGTATGTACCAGTTATTATATAAAAAGAGTTATGCATAACGATGACGGTCTTCCCATCGCGGACGCTGATTGGCTGAATGCACGCGCAATCGTATTGTTAAACAAGCTGCGATTAACATCAGGAAGTGAGAGAGCTTTTGGCAACACAGCAGACGATTGGATTCATGTGTGTATGTAAACACTGATATTTAATATATTCTGAAAGGTTGTATAGCTATGCTATTATCACGTAGGCCTAGTATCAATACGATTCTATGATCGTGGTTTTATTTCGACCAGTATGTTACACAGGATAGCTTCAAGATGGGGAATTATACGTCTAAAAAATCAACATTGCATGTTATTAATAAACAGACGTCAGAGGTGGATCAGGAAATTCGGAGAATTATCTACGCTATGTCGACTGGTAAGTATTAGGAATAAACAAATAGATTGACCTTTAGGTAATGGCAACGTATGTAGTCAGGTAATGTATGGATTATGCCTAGAATGGTAGTCTAGTTCAGGGAACTGGTATGTCCCATTATGATTCAATACTGCATACTATCCGTGCATAATCATAAATACAGAGGACTACGCAGAGCTAGTCACCTACATCAGTCTTTTGCCCGCTGTTTTTAACGCATGATCATAAATCTAACGTACATGTAGAACACTATACACTGTGAAATAACATATTAATATTACATGTTATGAAATACGATTGTCATAATTGAATAATAAGGCCCGTCATTGTTGATCAATATGTCCAGTAGACTGTCGATAGATTAATTCAAGGCTCGTCTTAATGGACGATATCGTAAATGCGCCGCGCAACGTTTCAGTGCGGAGGTGCTTTCCTGGCATGGAGCCCTTTTCACAACCCTGGACATAATCGAAGATCCATGGGTGGATCAGGGAGGGGCGGATCCAGGGGGTCGCTAGAGGCACGTCCATTTCAACAGTCACTATTTTTCCCGCCCCTGGACTTACGCGTGCCGCCCCATCAGTCCCATTAACAGCCCGGCACTACCCCCTTTTCAGAAATCCTGAATCCGTCCCTAAATAGGCATATGCATAGTGTTTGCTTGTGTTTTGAATTTTCCAGTATTTTAAGCAATTTAAGTGACAATTTAAGTGACAATTTAAGTGACAATTTAAGTGACAGTTTCACGAAAAAAAAAACATTCGTGCTGCGTTTGCTATAGCGAGCGGCGCTTTTCGAAAATTTTGCGGTATCTCTGTTATTGTATAGTACTTAATATCTGTTTGTGATATATGAACAATCCGGTTTTAGTATTTCTTTGTTATGTTCAGATTTAATATCCTGCTATTCTTCCTGATAGGTAGAAAACCGATACGTCATAGGCCTTGGATAGAAAAAAAAACGCCACCAGCAAATTTTCAAAATAATAACAAAGAAAAAGGAAATACAGCGCCACAATATTACTGGACACTAAACACATTTGCTAGTTGTTTGTATTGCTACTTGCAATAAGTTGTAACTAGGCTATAAAGCACTGGGTCACTGTAAAGAAGACCAGGGGTGCTTAGTAGTGTACTTCATTACTGGTATTGTACTTTGGAGAGTTTATTTACACTGTGACTCCACCAACACCACCATTACCACCACCACCACCACCATCAACACCATCATCGTCGTCGTCATCATCATCATTATCATCATCATCATCATCATCATCATCATCATTATTATCATCATCATCATCATCATCATCATTATCATCATCATCTTCATTATCATCATCATCATCATCATCATCATCATCATCATCATCTCTCTTTCCTGTAACAGTTTTGAACACAAGCAGAAGCTTTCTTATATTAGCGAGGTTTCGCAACTTTACGAAATACGAAAACGAAAACGGATACGTCACACATTCTTGTAACATTTGAATAGAATACCTTAAGTATATGTCACAGTTGGTCAGTATTTTACGACGATCATCAACAATTCATAGGTAGACAGTTTTATAAATTTTTAAACACATTTTGGAACTTTAAAAAAAAATGGAGTGTGACGTATCCGTTTTCGTTTTCGTATTTCGTAAGTTTGCGAAACGTCACTAATATTGAATGTTAACGAAAGCAACTTCTACTTTGAAACGTACTATATTTGAAATATTGTAAACAGGTTGCTAATTAAGTCAATTACGTACGTTCCATAATATGGGTTAATTTATGTAAGAATCCATTTCCAAACATTGGTCAAATTAACACCAGCAAACAATGAACGCGATTTCCAATTAATTTGAAGACGTGATATGTTATTAGTCGTAAATAAGAACTAGTTTGCCTAATATACGCTGACTTCATGATTCAAAATTTGAACGAGATTATAAGACCTATAATTCGACTGATAGACCGTCCAATAGATAGAATGAATGATATTACTAAATTTGAAACTGTACGCTAATTTTAAAACCAATCGAACTACTAAATCTTTACATAATACCATGATAACATCATCAGTAACATCTTGAAGATACAGTTGAACACAGTTGTAAGCGGACACCATCGGGTCCGGGAAAAGTGTCCGCTTACGGGAAGTGTCCGCTTACGAGAATTTCTGCCGATAGAGGGCCAACGGTGTAAAAATTATGTATACTGTACGTCCTTATGTCTCACATTTTACGGCCTTCTTAACACAAATGGCCTCTCATATTTTATTATTTAATTTTTTAATCATTTTAAAGATTGATTCAGTAATATGATTCTGATCAGCCATTGCAGTATAAAGACGATTTTGTACCGAAATTTGTATTCGTTGTACAAAAAAATCACTACATTTTCCGGGATGTCCGCTTATGGGAGGTAAATTTACATAAAAAAAATCAAAAGCCATTTGTTCTTCCTATCTAATTAGGGCATTTTCGAACCTCTCGTAAGCGGCCATCTCTTATAAAGTTTCGATTCTTTCTATCTAATTAGCGCATTTGGTACCTCTCATAAACAGGCTGGACACCTTCTGTAAGCGACCGCAGACACATTTGACTTAAAATTTAGATTTGTTTCGTCATTTTTTGTACAAGAAATACAACTTTCTTATTACTGTGATGGCCCAAACTCATGAACAACTGATCTTAAAAACTGATAAATAAAATTTAGTTTAATATGGAATGCTGATAAGCCATGAGTTGAGAATGCCGTAAAATTTCGGACATTAATAGTGAGGTTTCGCAGCTTTACGAAATACGAATACGAAAACGGATACGTCATACATTGTTGTAACATTTAAATTGAACACCTTGAATATCTGTCGCATTTGGTGAATATTTTAGGACCAGGGAGGAATCTACTTTTATACCTCCCTGTTAGGACGATCATCAACGATTCGTAGGTGGAACATGATATATTTTTTAACGCATTTAGCAACTTTCAAAAATGGAAGTGTGACGTATCCGTTTTCGTATTTCGTAAATTTGCGAAACATCACTATTGTATGTGATTTACAAAGTTCGGCCCTCTATTAGGCAAAATTCTGTGGGCACCTCCCGTATACGGACACTTTTTTCCGGACCTGAGTGTGCCCGCTTACGATAAGTTCAACTGTTCGGTGATGTTCTAATAAGGAAATTATGTATAATGTATACCGTACCTTTGTGAATTAGACATTTGTGCGCGTAATAAGAATCAGACACACGTGTATGTTTCCTTGACGGAAATTACATAGTACGATTGCTCTTAAACATACAATAATTGTGTAATATAAAAATAATAACAGCATAAATATGGTGTAATGCACAAGGAAATTATGTTCATACATGGAAACCGTGAGAAAATATATCGACAATTATGTTTGCAGTGGCTCTGTAGTTTTGCAGTTTCCTGTAATCCTAAGCTCAATCCTGACCAAGTTCTAGAATTATTCTCACGCCACGCTTGTCTAACTAAAAACCGAGAACACGCCCACCTGAAACTTGGCCTACCTGTCGGGTGTGCCCTCTCTGTCGGGGCATTGCCCTGCTGTCGGAGAATTCCTGATGCCACCACTGGTAACAATGAATACGGATTTGACAGATGGTCCACTTATGCTATCGCAAGACTACGAAGGAATCCATGTTATCCAGTATCAGAGACACAGATTATTAAGTCTGACAGCCTGACCTACGAAGAAATCCAAACGTTTTATACCATGGAATCCCCAAAATCTCAACGTTATCAATCAGCTGTATTAAAGAAGTATCGTAACCATGTAGCAAAACAAAATAAATTAACTTATTGTTTGTACCGCGAAGACGTAGTTTAGATTTAACATTTCCTCTCTGTTATAATTTTCTTATTTCTAAATTATTTCCTCCTTATACGAATTGATATAATGCATGCAATGCTTTTTCTACAACTTAAGGTAAAACAGTAAACTACTGGATATCCAAAGCATTCAAGTAGCTGAGATTTTATAGAGTAATAAATTTAGCGTAACAATACCTAAGACGATCTGTTGCTTGTTACATGGATACACCTCCCTGGATACACTACCTACTTATCTTGTCTACTTCACAATTAGCTAAACATGATTCATCCGCAGGTCAGTAACTTTCTCAGCATCATCTGTTGTATTCTGCAATTGTCAGCAGCATTGCATGGTTTTTGCAACAGTGGGCATAGGTGTTCCATAGCTTGTGGATCTGTGCTACAATTGCAGGTTGTATCGTTGCAAGAGCTATAACCCTATTTTTGTAGGGTAACCTTTGTTCTATAATTCCAGTTCTTTGAAGCATTTACACTTTTGCCCAGCATGAATCAGCACTTGGTGACTGATGTTTACATGCTACCATTTGCGTTGTTGTTGATTGTGGCAGAATCTTGTCAGCTTCCCTTTTTTCACTCATAGTTCGCGCGACTTTTTTTCAGTATTTTACACCGTTATTAACCGGTTAAACAAAATCCCGGTGTGTGATGCTGTCACTGTTGGGGGTGAAGACATCCTGTGTGCTTAGTCTACATGAGGCATTGAAATATATAAATTACCGGTATTGGAAGTATAGAAAACGTATGGTCTCGTATGCGTCAAGGAACTACTGTACGTCGGAACTGGCAGTCAGCAAGGTAGGCCTACGTTGCTAGCACAGGAATTTCTACTTCGTGGACATAATGTCTTAGCACAGCACACCCGTAGATAATGATGATGAGTCTTTATTTGCCCACAGGGACAGATGTCGGAAGCTTCAATTCCCAATTTCTTTATACTGGCTGTGAAACGAATAGCGCCAGATCGTTGTCTATTAAGTTGTACCCATGACTTCCATTGGAGATTGCTGCCCGGTGGATGTGCAGACCAAGCTTCAGTGATTGGCTGCATTTGCAAGGACAGAAGATACTGTGTTGGCCATCGCTTCTCGTGGACGTCGGTGTCCTCACGGTCTTAGATATGATGAAGCATCCTTATATAAAATGCCATGGATGATGGGACTTGGTATACCAGCTTCCTATCTAGTCCTGATCTCACCAAAACTCTCCAACACCCAAGATGTTTTTCACAAGTTAATGACATGCAGTATACAGTACTTAAAAAAATATCCTTTTCTAAATCTCAAAGACATCCTTGAGGCGGCACAATCTTCCGACCCATAAATAGGCTACTAGGAAATAAACTTCATGAAATGTTGATGTAGATTATGCCGTTTGGTTATAACCTCCATGGAACTGCATACGATGTGTTGTTATTATTATCATAAAGATTGATTGATTGACTGATTGATTGATTGATTGATTGGTTGATTGATTGATTGATTGATTGACATACTGTTGAACATTTTTAATGCAGACAATTATCTTTTTAGATGCTACACGTTACACGGTTTTCTTTCTGATGTGGGCACGATAATGACGCCTTGAGAACATGAAATGTCATGCTTTATACAATTGTTAGGGTAAAAATATACTTTCTGAAATTACCCAGAGAGTAAGAATTTTGTAATATTAAAGTTAAATACCTTCCGGCGCAAAAGGGTGATAGTCTAAAATCTGAAAGAACAGCATCAGAACAGATTACGGTTTTATACAAATTCGCACCACATTGTTTGTATATGAAAAAAGTATTCTGTGAAGAAGATATGAAGGAACCGTAAGGCCTAAATTTGTCATGAGTGGGAACTGATAGGAGATGGAAACACTATGGTGGCTTCACAAAACATGAATACAATATCCTCGAATCATTATGATGATGATAATTTAATCCAATGTTAAATCTTCATACCTTCTTTTCAAACCATTCATCTAAAGGCACATTTCACCAATCGTGACGAGGATAACGTTGATGAATGGTTTCTCAATAAGGTGACAGCGCTTATATTAAAGTTTATATATAACACTGACTAACGTGTCAACTATATATCATGCTATTATTTTTCCTCTCACGTTATATTTCTGAATTTTCAACGTTGAATAGAGTCAAGATCGTGCTTTCGGGCAAAATTCATTATAAAGCAAAATATAACGTCAAACTATTCATTAAGTTTAAACTGTTTTTTTTTTATTTAACGTTATTTATTCTCTCTTTTCAGATTTGTCCATATGTTCATCCACCATAATGAACAGCGTGCGTTTACCAAAGGAAGAGATATGTCTTCGAGGAATGTGGAAAACTACACAGTCTGCTCCACATAGTCTTATTGTAACCCAGACGTCAGACCAACCTGCCACTGTCACCATCATCGCAGGTCAAAAGCAGTTTCTATGCAACAGAGGTCTATTGGCATCGAATAGCGACTATTTTAAGACTATCTTTGAAACGGACATGCAGGAGAAACATACCGGCCATGTTAATCTAGATACGATAGATGCAGAAAGCTTCGAGATAATTTACAACTTTATGCGTCAGGGTTACACTACATTCAAAAGTGAACAACTTTATTCTGTAATGTATGCGGTAGAGTATCTTTTGATTGATCGGCTTGCCACTGCGTTAATTGATGCTGTTTCTACGCGGGTTGTCAGGCGTGACGTCACTGAATCAGTTGATTTGTTTTTGGCAGCCGATACATTCCACTCCTTCCAGAAATTACGGCAGCAAGCATTTACCAAGTTATGTTGGGATTTTACAAGATTGATTGAAAGTGACGAATTGCATCAATTACCGCGGGAAGTTCTTTTAGAATTGGTGTCTTCTCCCAGACTTAACGTAAGCAGTGAACTTGACATTTTTACAGCTATCATTACATGGACAGATCACGCGCCAGCTGACAGACGATCATTTCTCAGCGGTCTTCTACAACATGTCAGATTACCTCTTATTAATATTGGTGACCGCGTGAAAATTATCAAACCGATTTTGTCGAGGTTTAAAATTTCTCTAGACGCTCTTGAATCTGACGGAATTTACGAAGCCCAGGTGGATAAATGCGCTGTTGCAATGAGGCGTAAACCAGATCACTTGTCAACACTAATGAAACCCAGGATAAGAATGGGTACAGAACGCATTCTTCTTGCTGCAAAAATCTGCGCTGTGAATCCTAACATCAGATATTCGTCGGTTAAGTGGTTCTTGGTGGATCCACGTGCTGGAATGGCAGACGATGGTTTATTTCTTACCGATTTTAAAGAACTCGAAAACATGCAGTCTTTAGACACCATTTCCATTGTTGGAGATGGTAAAGTAATCTATACACGTGATTATAAATCAGCTCCACATATCCACGTAATTAATATAGAAACTCGAGAAAAAAGCACCATTCCTTGTCCAAACCTACTGACGGGAAATTCACGCGAGACGTCACTGAAAACATTATCAAAAAACAGCAGTAAGAAAAATATAGAAGTCTTACTGTTGGGTTTACTCGACAATTGTTTATTTGCCCTTGTTATTGAGAAACTGTTTGGAAAATCTTTGACTCTGTATTCATGTAATCTTGAGACAAAGGAGTGGCAGTTTAGAAGTATTCTGTATACAACTCATTGTTTCGATGAACCTAGTGGTATTTTCTATGGCGGGTTGCTGTACATTTTTACGTACATCACGAAAGACCGACGCGTAGCAGGCCCCGCGAATCATTTCGAGGTACATGCGTTTGATCCGCGGACAGACGTATGTTCGATGCGGTCCTACCCGGACCCGTTAAAACCCCTAACTGTAGTGGGAATGGCTGATCAGTGGATCTACCTTGTACCAACGTTTGGACACGATTGTATTTATCGGTATAACACGGTAAATTGGAACGTGTCGAAAGTGACGGACTCGATGCCTTGCGACCATGAAGGTGTTAACGATATTACACGTGCAATATTTGTAATTGAGTGTCGTCTACTATGCGCGTTCATTGAAGCAGGTCCAGAACGAATGAATTTATGTGCATATTTATTAGTAAATGAACGTTGGATTGAAATTCTACAGATGCCACTTAACATCGGTATCTCGATTCCAGACAATTGTAAGAAATTGGTCGAAGTCCAGCTGAAAGGATTTTGTATTTAGAGCATATCGTCTTGCTCGACCTCGAGAATATTTTGAAGCATGGGGTACATTTTGCAACGCGCCGCATTTTCAAACGTGAATTTATGAAACTATAATGCGAGGAGGAATTAATTGGAATTGGGAAGAATAAAAATACAAACAAAATAAAATTGTACAAGATTCAAGGGTGGATTTAGGAGTGGCCGGGGGAGGGGTGGTGGGGCTGGGGGAATGGAGTAAAATGTATCAATAGTGAAGTTTCGCAAATTTACGAAATACAATAACGTAAGCGGATACATCGCACGTACATTTATAAAGTTGCTAAATTTGTTCAAGATATGTCCAATTTTTAACCTACGAATCTTTCATGATCTTCCTAAAATACTGACCAACTGTGACAGATACTCAGTTTCTATTCAAACGTTTCAATAATTTATGACGACTTCGTAAAGTTACGAAACCTCACAAGTGTCTGTAAAATGAAAAATATTCAGCAATCAACGACAAGAATTGTTCTCTTAACACACCCCTAAGGCAATTTCCGGCCATCTAAAGACCAAATTATCCCAGGGCAGCATGCCCCGGACCCCTACAATTTTGAATCTCTACCCTCTGCTTTTGCAAAAGTCTGCACCCACCCATGAGGTTATTTAGATAAGGAGTGGAAGTTATTCAAACTTGGCGCTTAACGGTTAGACGAGCGCTTCTTTAAGAAGGTGCTTAAAAAAAGTTAGCGTTTATTCCAGGAGGTATGGTGGTATCTGCGCTAACACTGGAGGGCAACTCTTTATAAACCGGTTTGAATTGGGATTGAATTGTTTTGACCCACAAAACGGGTCTTCGTTGACGTTTGACCTTGTTGACTTTGTCGAGCGTCTCGAAATAATGGATACAGACGCTACATACATTTCATTCATTCGTTCATTAATTCATTCATTCATTCATTCAATTTTATTCATTCATTCATTCATTCACTCATTTATTCATTCATTCATTTATTTATTTAACCGTTAGTCCGTTCGATCATTCCATTCATCCATCAATTCATTTCATCCATCCATCCATCCACCCATTCATTCATCAACATCAAATCCATCTATCCATTCCATAATTCGGGAGGGAGATTCGTGTGTGTTGGGAGGGGGGGGGGGAGAGTCGGTGAACTTGTATTTATTTTTTTTTAAATAAAATATAATTTACGTAGGCCTACTTGCCACATTAAAATGTGCACTACGTATAAAATGTAAATATAACATATATTTATGTATGCGTTGTGTACGTGAATGCATTACAAAAATGCACTTTTCTCTCAACATATATATCTATTTATATAAAGTTATTTAATATGTAAGAAAGCAACACCTTTAATATTGAACCGTAGTCTTCATTTTTTCTAAACACGAACATTAATATAATCCGTCCCATGCGTGGGAGAAAAATACCTGTATTAATCGTGCTGTTTTTAAGAGCAACTTGTGTCTAAAACATTTACAGCAAGCCTAGTCACATAATGTGGAATTACATACACGCTGTGAACGTGACCATAATTTATACGGATTACTGAAAGAATTTTTTTACCAATCACTTAACAAGTCTTCCAATTTACATAATCAAACTATCGGTTATAGGTCGTCAAACACGTTAACAGTTTGTTTCGAAACTATTATTCAATTCATTATGCCTGGTCGGTACTCAGTAAAACGCGTTAGCAGTGTGTTACGAAATAATCACTCAACTCATCAAAGTTTGGGAGATGTCATCTAGAATATGCGAATTCAAATATGAATTCCGTGATAGTTGAGGATTCCAAATCTTTAAAGAACTTGCTTTTAGTATTAAAATCACATGGAATTATATTGGGTTCCCCGCGAATTGGACAACTTTGTTTAATATTACTGGCGTTCATCTCTGTTACTGTGGTTCCATAATTTGCGAACAACAAATGAGCTGTTGTTATCATTTCGATAAAATTAACTTGCTTTAGCCTGATTTTGGTCTTACAGTCCATCCAACGAACATACATTTCAACTAATTAAACATTATGTATCGTGGTAAAACTACTCATTATTTTAAAAATTAATCACGGATTTTAACACTCTGTTCGAAAATAAATTGTTACACCATTTCAAAAAAATTTAATTTATCTGTTATTGGTCTTTCATTTTTTACACAAAGAATGTAAAATAACAATAAAACATACTAATCCAGATATGCTTGTTCTAATCAATATTTCACTAATTTCAGCTCTTCCTTTTGTCATCCGTATTTGGGGCATGTTATAATACCACCAAGTTGTATGGAAATTGAAAATTGAGTGATTGTTAAAACCATAATACACATGTCGCAAGAGGTCAGTTATCAAAATCATACATCTATAACTGAATTTTATTGGCATTTGTGTGTATTTCCTGTTTTTCTCCATAACTTCCTGTGCGACAATTTGCTAGTTTTCCATGCCTCATTTTCAGCATTTCGTAAAACGAACTTTGATCACCAACCTGGTTGTTATAGTTATAGTTATATCACTTATATAGCGCTCGAAAACTGCTTAATAAACTATGCATTCATTGGCGCTTTACAAATTATAAAATTATTTAAAAGTAATATTAAACAAATGTGTTTTAAGTGCCGTTTTAAAGGAGTTAA